>JAOPHQ010002297.1:20000-37500 GCA_030340625.1 Merluccius polli
GAATGCTTCTGAGGTATGCATTCTTTATGGGCGTGTTCTCCACTGTGTTATGATCTCTTCTCGGAGGCAACCGGATGACAAAGTTAAAATAGAAACTCGCTGTTGCAAAATTGCATGCAAGCAAGCCAGCAAGCAGGCAGACGAAGAAGTGCTGATAACATTGCTATTTGTTCCCCACAACAACGTTAGCACACCTACGCCATATGTTCGGTTTAATTGGTATTAGTTTCTTTTTAATTGATTGAGGTAGTCTGGTTTATCAGCATGACAACATGTAGCCTCTCCTGCCGGGGAGAAATGTTGACAAATAATAACGCCTTTGAAATACGTTTAGTCAGGTTGCATCGCTGCAGATAACGTTCGATTGCGCTATCAGTCCAATTAAACAAAACACACGTCGAATTAAAGCACAGCGATTTCCTCTTCTCTGCACCTCTTTTCCTTCCACCGTAATTACCATTCAATGCCAGTCACAGGGAACGGTTGTGCTGTGATCATTTTTCAACGCTCTTTGGATTTGATGCGGCACTGTTCAGACCACCAACACTTGGGGAGGCCAGGTCCTGGGTTTCCCAAGATCCATAGTCCTATATTTGTCCTTAGCATAATGCAGTCATTCCACTAACCTCAGGTAATAATCCGACACATGACCTGATAACTCCTACTGCACATCAACAGTATCAGATACACATCTAGAAAACATCCATACAAACGTCCAATGCAAACCCACACAACACATTTGACAGAATCAACTACCCAAAATAATTTTCTTTTACCACCGTGACACCTGCAGTCACAAGCGCCCCTCACACCCCCCCCCCCCCCCCCCCCCCCCTCCACACACACACACACACAAATTGTTAATGAACTCCGTCTGAAATATTGCCATCAATTTAAAGTGACAGGAGGGTGTGTGTGTGTGTGTGTGCAACCACAGTGCACTCCAACACTGTGACGTTGAAGCCCTAACAGGAGGGGAGGTGAAAATTAAGCTTGTGGACTGCTGACTGCAGCAGCGGCAGTAGTGCAGTAGCAGCCACACCACGGGCCCCTGAACATGCCAGATAGCAGCAGCGCAATTAAAGGAGCAGCCCCCCTGTCTAATGAGCCAGCGGCATGAGGAATATGTGGAGGCCACCAGTGTGAAGGACTTGGCGTTTTATAAAAAAAGCTTTTGAGGGGGCTGCTTGTGCGCTTTGCTCCGGGGGACTCTGATAGACTGAGGCCACTGGATGTACTTCGTCTTAAGTAATGGCCAGAAGAGCTAGTCTCTCCCGATAATCTCCGGCGATAAGAGAAGATCCCAAAGAAAATAGCCGTTCAGTTTAAGGAGTCGCAGGCTATGAATCCAGCGCTGCGGTCTTCTTTGCTTACTGTACTTAAGTACATTGTGCCGGTAATTACTAGGCTCCACTACCTACTGCTTTGCTGGCGGGTTTAACTCCTGCTTGTGCTGTGTTTGTGTTTTATGTTGACAAGAAACTATGCTGTTTAGCGGACGCTTTTAGCAAAACACATTTTCACATTCTTTAAAAATACTATATTAATGAGATATGAACTTTTTTTTTTTTGCAATCCTATGGCAATGCATCTAGTCTATGCACAGCAAGACAAGCCATTATGGGGTGGCAGACAGCTTCCACCGTTGTCTCCAAAGAGCTGCATCTGTGGAAACAGCATAACACCATTCAATTGCTCCTATATATGCCCTTCACTGTACATTCCCACCCACTTGGGAAGCTCATAGCTTTGTCCGGGGGGCCGCAGGGACTTAGGAGACAACACCGTGGAGTCAAAATGTGTCGGATCGGCCAGGTCACGCTTTTATCTATCCGGCTTGTCTGGGAAGTGCGTACACAGTTTAGGAAGCTAACTTTTTTTTTTTTTGCCCCTCTGATTGACCAAAGGAGATCATACAATGTTTCTCGCTGCTCTGAAATATCACGGCTGTCGCCCACACATAGTTTGGGTGAGTGACGGCCGCAATTTCAACCACCAGCAAGACAACTCGGGCTGCGTCAACAGAACCACCACAGTGGCTGCGATGATATTGTGCGCTGCGCTTGATGTGTGCGTTACGGAATCAGCAATTTATAATCGTGCTGCAGTTTTTTTTTGCGGTAGTGGAAATTACATGTTTTACAGTCATTGCATGACTGTAAAACGTGTAATTTCCACTACCACACATAAACATCCCTCCCAAGAAAGCCACGTAAGGAATTGTGCCGGTTCACCACAATGAATTCCTCATGAATTGATTACAAAAAAAGTTGTCTGAACAACAAGACCACATTTCCTGGCTTGGCTGAAGTGGGTCTCCTTTAGGGTCATTAGGGTTGTGTGAGATTCAAGAGAACGAACTGAAGATAGATATCATCTGGTCTGGGTCTACCCGTATCCCCCCATATCCTTTTGCCAAGCAGAGGCAGACGTGTTCTGTAATATGTGTACAGCAGTCGTTCTTTATATCCTTCATTGGGTACAGCCTTTGCTGAACTGAACAAACGTTGAATATATTATTTTTTTTAAATAGAGAGGATATATAATCAGCAGGTCTTTGAAGATGTAGACGGAAGAAGGACGTGGATGAGTTGTACGCTAATCAAATAATGTCACACACAAAGGCACGCACGCACGCACATACACACACACACACACACACACACAGGAATTGTTATCTTATCTCTTCTGTATATCTGTATATATATATTAGGCCTATCACCACCAATGTACCGATGTGCTGTGAGTAGCACAGGTCCGGCTACACCAGACGGATAATTGCCTCTCCCTCCTTTGCTTGACACTTGTCCGTGCGGACGGAGGTAGGCCTACATGGATGTGTGTGCGATGCGTTCGGTGCATGGATGCCGAATAATAAATAGACCAACACAATTACAATGTGTGAGTGTGAGATAATTTCATCAGCATACAACTCATCCACATCCATTTTCCTTTTTCATCTTCAAAGACCTGCTGATTGCATATCCTTTTTCAGTTATTTTTTAAAATAATATATTTGATATTTGTTCAGTTCAGCAAAGGCTGTACTCGCTGAAGGAAAGGCTGACCGATATACATATTCCAGATCACATCTGCCTCTGCTTGGCAAAAGGAGACATACAACCATAGAAATAGAGCCCCGACATACAGTCTATGAGCCACACAGGCCGACTATACCTGATACGGGTTGATCCAGACCAGACGATGTCTATGATCCAGAGGTTTTCACCGTACCCTCTCAGGGGGCTTCTGCACGTCCTCTTGAACACTCACAGAACCATAATGACCCTGAAGGAGACCCACTCCAGCCATGTAAGGAATTGTGCTGTATCATCATCCTCAATTCGTCCATGAATTGATAAAAAAAAAAGGCCTCTCAACAACTAATATATATATATATATATATATATATATATATATATATATATGTTGCCTTTGAGGCTTCTGTATATACACATGTACCTTACTACAAAGATAATGAGTCTGAACAGGCTCTTATTTTGAGAACCATAATATTGGCTCCCTAAGGTCCTTTAGAGAAGCATGCAAGCACTTACACAGTGCATGAAAACATTCCTATTCAAGCAGACCTTGGTTCGTCTGTACATTGTCTACTAGGCCTACATGTAGTGTATTTTTCCCTTATATTTGTAATATCGCTTGTCGTGCAGCTGTATTGACTCTTGCCACAGTGTCACAATTCAATACACACTACACAAAGACAATGAGAATCAGCAAAGCAGTCACGGTTTTTATTTTTACACAGTGTCACCCTAATGAAAGTATATCTGCCCAAGTGGTCCATATTTCAAAATTAAAGCATACCCAGTGACTCTCAAATCGGTGTTGCCATGGTTTCTGTTTAAACAAAATCCCAGTTGATCCCAGATGTCATTATAAAAGCTTAGGCGTTATATGTACTCAACATAATTTCTTTCTCCCTCTCCCACCCTAGTTATCTGAAATACAAATAAAGTTGTGTTAAAGTGTATTTCTTGCAGAGGGTTGCTGTTTGATTTCAAAAGCACATGATTATGTTTCTTTATAGCAGCTGGGGACGGCAGATGGAGGAGCAGAGTGACGGGAGGCTGTTTTACCTGTCACTTTTATGTGAATTAAATAATTATTATTACATTATTTTATTGAGTGGGCAACAGACATCTGGCCCCTCTAATACATCACTTGTGTAAGAGGTGATCAATTGACAAAGAGAGAGACTGAGGAAACACATATCGGTTTTCGGAGACATGCAATTGATTTGATTAATTATTCACATTAGGCACTTAAATGGATGTGGAAAGGATGCGTCCTCATAATTCATAAGCACCACAAGTGGCCTTTTCTGGCTAGGGGCAAAGGTAGCTGGTGTCCTACCTTTGGTGTATTAGGTGGATATGGATTGTTGTCTTTTTTGAATATGTGTAGGCCTACAAACGTTATATATCAAAAAACAATCCTAATCCTGTTTTTTTTTACCTGTGTTCACATTGTGTTTAATCACGCAGGCAACAAATTTCACACAAAAAAGGTTAGAGCATAATGCGTAATCCATTTTAATCACAAGCAGACGCTACTTAACATGGCCTTCTCATGAAACTTGCCCATTAACTTTTTTGTCAGAAGGTGTGATAGAGAGAGCAAGGGAGGGAGAAAGAGGGGATGAGTGAGAGAGAGAGAGAGAGAGAGAGAGAGAAGAGAGAGAGAAAGAGGTTTGCCTGCTGTTGGACTGGTGCTCTAGTGCTTTTTATTGAGACCAGTGCAAGCAGGGGCTCCTGCCACCTGCAGAACCACAATTAATCTTTTTTTGATCCCCCCCCACCCCACCTCAGCTGGAGTCCGCCCTGCTGGAAACCAAATTATGACAACCAATGGCCTCTGTGTAAGGGACTGCTACCAACATTAAGGTCACTATGATTGGTTATTTTATGCTGCATCCATTTACAGTCACGGACACCGCCAAGCACATCCTCCTGAGATGAGGCTTTCGCTTGTCGCTTTTTGTTCACTCATTAAAGTGTTGTATTCGTTCATCACGCTATGCTACACCCGCCCGCACGCTAGCCCTCTTGCCTTTCATATGGAAATCATTCCTTTGATTGGTTATGAGTGGAAGTAAGTCTACTTTTAAACCATCGTGGTTACATTATACCCAATATGTACCAGCTAAGAGGTAATGGGGAGCAAGCCACGTTCTCCTTAGACTGACAGCTGCTGGCAGTGCTGACTAAACTTGGACAATACCAAGCACCCCTCCTCTCCTCAGATCACATTTTAGTGGTACAGTGGCCTCACAACCCTCTCCCCCATGTCTTTTCTTTTTCTCTGCCTCTACTCCACTCTTTCTCCATCCTGCTCTTCCACCTTCCCAACATCTCTCTCTCCCTCCCTCTCCCTCCCCCCTCTCTCTCTCTCTCTCTCTCTCTAGGAGAGGCTGATTGCGTGTAGGCTGTTTAGGAAGCCAGCTGACTCCACTTCCCCAGCTAACACTCCATCTGTGAGGAGGAACACGGTTGTCTGTCTGAACAGCAAACGCTGTTATTAACCACGCAGTACAACCCACTACTGGGACTACTGTGTCTGTCGGCCCTCTCCTTCTTAAAGAGCCTCGGTAGTATGCCATGATGGCGAGTATTTGTAGGGTATAGACAATATACAGTCGCTGACTATAAAATATTTGATCCAAAGTGACTCGTGACTTGTCGTTTTCGCAAGCTACAGGTCATTAATGAGCAGGTAGGGGTTGTGCTTTTTACACAAAGATGCCTGCAGGTAGGCTGCAAACAACACAGAGTTATGGGCTAGTGGAACTATCAAGGTAATGGAATATGTACCTGCCTAGACCACAAATGGCATGAAATGCCAACACAAAACATTATTTGTACCCCTCCAAAATCATCTTCAATCGGTGGGCATAGTGTTTGTCAGTAAGATGGAAACAGACCGGGGATTTAGCTATAAGGAAACTATAATAGCATACAATGTACTAGCACAGCATACATTATTCATAGTCATGAAGTACATTAAATGAAGCATATCTGCTAGCAGTTACATGTAAGTGTAGTTGGATTGAGATGTGCAAAGTACTCCATTTGGCCTTGTCATATAATCATGCCCATGATGCACTTTTTTGTGGTGTTAGAAGTAAGTACTTTCTCACATCAAACTATTGAAAAAAAAATTGCATGAATTCAAATCAACAAGTTTAACATTCAGGACCGTAAACTCCTACTCTTCGGAAAAACCCTTGAATCAAATTTCGTCCAGCCTTTATCTGTATGTTTTTCGTCATAGCTGTCCTCTCCTCCTTGTGCCCTATGTTTCTGTGCGGTATACTTTTCTCAACTAGAAATCACAGGGATGTAAACTATGGTTTCTCCCTCCTCCTCTTCCTCCTACTGCTCTCCAACAGACGTATGCTGTAATATGTACTTCTGCATGATGTTTCCCGACCACGGCCGCTTCTCATTGCGGCTCCAGTATCTGTTTCGCTGACTGGGATCCGGACAGACCGGAGTAACCTGAGGTCAGGATGTTGCACATATGGAGTGAATATGATTTGCGACATGCCCATGTCCCGCCGCAGCCCATAAACAATAGGCCTTGACTTTGGAATACAGTGCTTCATAGAGCGGGTATTGGATGCGTTGCTGGCGCAGCACAATGCCCTGCGGCCGCATAGTCTAGTGGCATGGTTGGTTAAGGGAGTTTGACTCCCAGCTGAAAGGTTTCGTGTTCGAACCCTAATGTCTGCGGTAGTCTTCCTGTAAGTGTGCCTGAGCAAGGTGCCTAACACCTTCCTGCTCATTACAGTCTGCAAAATCTCAAATCTGGATAAATGCATCAGTCGCCGCAGAAAACGTGGCCATTCAGAGACCCCCACCCGCTCCCCTGTGCATTGAGTGTTGGTATTGCTTACTAGGGCATGCTCCAAAAAACATGATTTAATTACTTCTCACAAGGCGTCAAATGTTAATTCTCGCAGTCACGTGTTTAGCCTACTACTCAGAAACTAATGAAGTGGAACATGGCTCACCAGAGAACCAACCCCCCCCCCCCCCCCCCACCCCAAAACCCCCATAGTCCCCCCCCCCCCCCCCCCCGCCCCATGTTTCTCTTTATTCCCCCTTGTACTTTTTTTTGTTTGCGTTCACCACAGGAGGAAGGAAGTAATTGGGAAACCATTAAACCAGGCCAATAGCGTAATACGGATACTTGCGTTTAGCTGTGTCAATATCCATACCTCATTGAGTCATGTCGCCACGGCTATCTCAATATCGCACCGCTACTGCTGCTGCTGCTGCTGCTGAGAGAAAGAAGCACATTATCTTTCGCCACGCTGTTATTAGGGATTATCCCTGACAGATAGTGTCCCTTGCAGGCACCATTAGCTTGGCTTCATCCCATTTGGAGTTTCCAACACCTGCGACCAAACCGTCCTCTGGCCACAAGAATTATTTTTTCTTTTTTTTTTCTTTTACTGGGGTGATAAATTCATCACAACCGTCACAAGCAAGTGCTTTTAAATTTGAGTGTGACCGTGAAAGGCATCCTCCCCCGAGGAGGACGAGGAATCTAGAGGCATCATTGAGGCGGCATGAGTTGTGCCAGATGATGGAGGAGACGGACTGCTGCCAGGAACGGGATCGGTGCCGTCGATGGGAAACCAGAAGGCAGGGTCCGGGGGGTTGGATCGACTTTGAGCGCCAGGGAGGGAAAAGGACACTTGTGTTCCAGGACGAGGCGGACAAAAGAAAGTTGATCGGCTCCAAAGTGGAACCGGACAGCTGACAGCGGCAAACATAAATTAGCATCGATCATTGGACCCAGCAAGGCCACTAATGACATCATGCTTCAGAGCCCTTGTTAGACAACCTTTGTGATTGCGATGCGCTTCCTATTATCTCCCAAATCACAGCATTTGTTCACTCTTTAATGCATGTTTTTGTCCAAAGTATTGATTTGTTCTTTCTCCTTTTCATGAAATTCAGAAATAAATAATAAATAATATATAAAGGTTAATAAGAGGTAAACATTTTAGAAGATGCACTGCCACTGTTGTCGTTTGGATTTTAGTTCTAAAGAGAGACAATACACACATTATACAACAAGAAAGACCCCAACTTCTCTTGAATGTCAATAGAAAGGTTAGTGTCTCAATGAGGAACATCTTCTAATGTTGTTGTGGTTTTCCTGGCAAATATACCCTTTCATTTCCACTGAAGATAATTTGTCGATATTAAAGCGTAAGTGAACCCTGTTTTTCAGCACAAATTTTCAGCTGAGTTCTTGGTAGGAGGGGGGAGATGTTATCCCCATGGTTACGACCCATGGCAACTTTGTGAGACTTTTTTTTTAAAATCTAGTAGACCCACCGTCGTTGTGTATGAACGTTATAGGGATGTTGTATATTAAATGTACCACACATGATTTACACTATACTATAAGTGTCTGAGAAACACTCTCTCAGACGCGGCCATCAACATCGTTGATGCCCCACACATCCACACACACCGTGGCGTTAGTGTATCCTTTCACCGTCGGTGCCCTTGAACACCACGAAAGTAACACGACTTGACTTTAAAGCGGAGTAGAGCTGGTTGGCGGCGATAGATAGGATTTTACACCTCTTTCTCTAAACAGTGACAAAATAGATTCATATGTTGAAGATCACATCAAGGTACATTACCACGTATAAAATGTTGTTTTTTTTGTTTTAATATTTTTAATATTTTGCTCTGGAGTTGATGCCAAGATTGCTCACCTCAGCTCCTCTCAAGTCCTACCCCGCTCTACCTCATCTGCCAAATTTAGATCCAAAAGATCCAAGAACTGTCAAGATGTTGGGTGTTTTTTTCTTCTTCATCTTGATACAAGAGTATCACCATGAGGTTTTAATGGGGGAAAAAAAGTCCAAACGGAATAACCTCTTTGAATATACAGCGTTTTACATTGAAGCAGAGCTCTGTGAAGCCATAATTTATGAAGCAAATCCTTGTATTGCAGTTCTTATTAACTCTGGCAGCAGTCAAAAGTTTAAACAAATTTTGTTTCAACTTTGAAAGCAATTTCAAGGGCCTTCTCCATCTAGAAACAAACAGCTAATATCATAAAAGTTCAAAAAGATTTGTATCTATCAGTGTACATTTTATCTTAAAGCCTGTTATTTCTTTATCATTCCTTCGCACATTTTTAGACACACACATCTGGAAATACATTCGGAAATTATTAAAACTTTCTCTGAACAATCCAATAATAAGGATTGTATAAATAAATAGAATAAATATGTTTTCAATGTACTCAATATTCAATGTCAATAGTATTTGCCATTTCATGTGTTACTTATTCATAGACTGGGGATAAATTGAGTTACATTAAATCGATGGAAATCTGAGAATCCCCATGGTAGATTATTTCTCCTACTCATTAAGACTCATCACAAGATGGGAAAATAAAAGCATCTGAACATGTACAATCAAGCAACTGCCAGCTACTAATGCCAAAAAAACAATGCATTGTTTTGTTTTGCAACAGTAGCTGTAGGCCTACTAATTCTTACTGGAGATACAAAATGCATATACCCACTTGCTTCTTAATAACATATCTCTTAGTCATGTTGGATAAAAGGGTCTACTAAACATCAATAAAATAGTGATTCATTACATCTCATCTTTTACCTTCAGTGAAGTCTGGAGTGAGCCTTGAATGCTCAAGTCATAACTCAAATCTGTGGCTACTTATTGACTACAGGGCAGGTTCATTTAAATAATCACCTATCCAAGATCCACTTATCCATGTGCAAAATTTGGAAAATATGTACTTCTGAAATGTATTCTGCACCTCTACAATATAGGCACTCCCAAACCGGAAGGTAAAAACACCAATATTAATTTCAAACAACTTGTAATATGTTGAACCAATAGTTAACAGCACACTAACATTGCCATGGGCAGAAATCTGCCTGTGTTCGTCTGTCGCTCCTTAACTCCTCAAATGTGTGCTTCCCTCCCTCCTTCTACTCCTGGGAGAGCTCATTTTTTTTGCTAAATATCGCCTCCTGGGGATCAGCAGTGAACTGACCCTAAAGCGTGGGATCTGGCTCTGCTCAGAAGGATGTATGCATTATTAAAATGGCTTGCCAGGAGGTTTTCTTTACCCTTAAGTCGGAGCCATTTTGGAGCCTGCAAAAGCTTGAAAGCTTGTCTGTGTCAGCCGGGGCGAAATATCTGCGATGCTCATTTCCCTGTGTGCTCTTTCTTTCACAGCCAAACGAGGAGAAGGAAATAAAGACTTGGCCGGGGAAATATCCTCCACGCCCCCTCCACTCCACTCCACTCCACCGGCAACTGGATGGGAAGAAAGTGACTCTTTGCCATTGGAAAATGAAGCTGTTGCCATGGGAACTGTTAATCCTGCTGTCACTCAAGGAGTGTCTGGCTGGTAAGATGTCCCTCATGCAGCCTTTGATGTCACACCTGATCTGCATACGTACAGCTACGGGGAGTGGTTGCCTCTTGTCTCTGCCTGCATCTTCTCTGAGTAATCGCATCGTACGCTATCTATCCCATCTGGGAACCCGCCGTTCACACATCAAACTAAACAAAACATATTTTCCGGGGACTTTGACATAAAAAAAGGAAACTTTTAAAACTTTGTCAAACTACTGAATAAGTTGTGAGGCAAGGCAAGCATGAATATCACATACACAAAGGACATTTACAAAGTGCTTTACAGAAAAAAACATCACAGTCAAAACAGCAGTGTGATACTCTATTAGTATTAGTCTAAAAATAAGTCTAAAAGTCTTACACACGGTTGAACGTATGTGAGACTGTGCAAAGGCAAGGCCACCCTGAAGGAGCAGGTATGAAAGATACCTGCTGTCTCATACCTGACCCCTGGCCCTTCACCATGGACTCATTTAGAAACAACAAGCATGAACTTGAATTAAACTCCATGATGAATTGGAGGCCATTAGCACAGGTGTGATTTGCGCATCTGTTCCTGGTGGGAGGGATAATTAAAACATAAATCTTGGCTATTGGAAATTAAATTAGTTAATATGATTTGTGTTGCTATCTGCTTATAGGTACTACGTATAAGAATCAGACATTCCTCCTCATTACTGGCCCCTTTGGCCGGTAAGTAAACTGCAGCCTGCTCCGGCTCATTCAGTTCAGTTCAGAGCGCTGCAGTGGGAGCTCTGAGAGACAATAACAATTATCAACTAATGTTAGTCATAATCATAAATAATTGTTGGATTCCTCATGCTGGCCCGGTTGAAATGTAATAGAAATCAGGCCACAGGTTCTCCACGCAATGGAGAAAGCCGAGGAAGCTCCAATTTTTTTAGTTAATTTACAACCTGTTTGGCAATTTAAAACTATTTAAGCATGCACAATCCTACACATAGTCCCTTTAAAGGTCCCCTATTGTACAAATAATTAAAACATTGTTTATTTGTGAATAGGCTGATCCATATTATTTAATAAATGTTTAATATTGTGCATCACAAAGTACAAGTACACAGCGACATTTTAAACTGCACTCATCAAAAACCAAATAAACACATCGTCTTCCCTGCCATAGCAACTGAACCCAACCCTTTTTCTTTCACGAGCCCCTCAGGGATGCAAAACTGCAAGGTTTTTGATCAGTATCGTTTTAATGTCAACAACATGGCTCCTTATTACTGCCTCCTCGACTGTTTTCAGTCAACATGACTCAGTGATAAAAATGGCTAGTTACTCTTAGTTGTTGTTTACTCAGTAAGTACAAGACAACCACTCCCTCCTCTTTGTCCTTGATTGTCTTTATGTTTTCTCAGGCAATTCTGATTGGTGGCAACAGCTATAAAAATGTAAGCAGAATTAATTTGCAACTATAATTATTTTAACTGCAACGTAAATTGTATGGTAATCTGCCCCCCCCCCCCCCCCCCCCCCCCCCCCAAACGATGGGTAGCCGGAAAAAGCGAAGGAAATAAACAAGCAAACAAAGAAAAATAACTAAATGAAAACGGTTAGCGTTCTGCATCTGGCGAGTCGAGAGCTGATCTACTTTCTCCGGTTCTGCCGGCGCTGTCTTGTCTATCGAAACCTCAGCGCCGAGAAAACACAGAGACAGATATAACAATGACAAGTCCAGCTTGACAGATATATTGTGCAAACCCAAGAGCCGGCCCATTTACAAGAGCATCAGACTGATGTATTTAAATTCATACAGTCTTTGGAGCAAGGGTCCATTGTGCTGTTATTTATGCTTCTACCTTCATTGATTTAGCATTTCATCTGGAGTCAGCAGTTTGTGGCGGTGCTACGGCGCGGGCGCACATAGTAGAGTGAACATGGCGGTGTGTAAAGGCAGCACATCGAGTGCAAGTGAAGAACTGAAAAACCATGCGTTTCTAAACCTGACAGCAAGTACACCTCTACATCCCTCTGTCTCTATTATTGATGCGTGTTACAGCCAGTAGAAAATCATATTAATGAATGTCCGTTCTATGTCGTTGTGAAAGTGTGTGTGTGGGTGTGGATGTGCCTGCGTATACAATTTGATGCATATGTGTGTGTGTGTGTGAGTCGGTGTGTGTGTCTGCATACAATTTGATGCATGCCTCTGTGTGTGTGTGTGTGTGTGTGTGTGTGCACGCGTCTGTGTATGTGTTTGTGTGCGTAGGCTGTGTGCGCGTGTGTGTGCATTACTGCATTTATGTGTGTATGTGTGTGTGTGTGTGTGTGTCTGTGTGTGGGTGTGTTGTCCTGATACAGCCCACACAGTGCTAGTGTCACTTTTCAAACACACACACACTCAGCTCCGTCCGGTCCGAACCCAAACCACCTGCGACGAGCCCGACTCTGAAAGGTTCATTAGTTAGTTTAATTTAAAGGACACCGCAGCCACATGTAGAGACTGGAGCAGGTCCGTTTAGGACGGGCAGAGAAGTGAGCCCTGGCCCACGGCAATGATGTCTCCCACGCACTCATTAGTACAATGATGATGATGAGGGTGATGAAGATAATGACATGGGGGAGGAGGTGGGGGGGGGGAGTGCTCTCAGTCCTCCTCAAGGCCAGACTGCCAAAGAAGCATCTCATCTCTTCAAGGTAAAATAAGAAAAAGAAGTGTGTGTGTGTGTGTGTGTGTGTGTGTGTGTGTGTGTGTGTGTGTGTGTGCATCTTAGTATTTCTGTGTTTGTGTGTCTGTGTCTGTGCTCACGGGCATCAATCGAAGAAATGATAGATTTCACAGAGTAATTAGCGAAACACTGGTTAATTACTCCAGCGTATTGATATTTTGGCGGGAGCGCACCAAACAGACATGCTCCATCGATCAATCCTGGCACCAGACGAACCTGCAAGAGGGTTCAAAAGGGGCCAACGGAGTCAAGGAATAAGAAAAACAAAGACCACCACCACCACCACCCTAGATATTCCCGCTATTAATCCCTGATCAATTATCCCCTCTGTCTGGTTGCTGTTTTGTTTTGTTTGAGTTTGAGTAATTGCAAGCATCATGTTAATACGTCACCGATTAATTAGGCGATTAAAAAAACAATGGGTTACAGGGGCTGTAGGTAAGATTTAAGAGCTATTATTTGAGTGCAATTTGTTAGAAATGGCATAGCCATCCATCAACTATTAGTGAGTGAAATGCGCTGTGAGAATATCTGTTTCCAGTTGACTGCGCCTGCCAATTTAGATGTTAGACCGCTCCCCGCTCATTTCTAACCAATCAGGGCATCTCTTCCCTGATTGGTTCAGGGAACCAGGTACTTGAATGCAATGATTCTCCATGGCGGAGAAACGTAGGGAGGGAGGGAGCAGAGAGGCAGGGGACGTTTTTGCAACGCTCAAATCTTACCTACACCAGCTTAATTAATGAATTACTTGTTTCAGGTTTCACGTTTATTAGTCATATGCACAATAACAACAGTGGATGTGTTTTACAGATACGATTAAAAAAAAGCAATAAAATAATAATAATCAAGTCAGAATAAAATATGCATAGCGCAATGGTGCATGGTGTGTTGATGGTTGGGTCCCTGTCACCAGGCTCGGTGGCATGGCACCGCTCCCCAGCCGGCGCCGGGGTCCCACACGCTGAGAGCCCCCGCCACGGCCCCGTGTTCACCCAGGAGCCCAGTGACAGCGTGTTGCCCCTGGGCGCCCACGACAACCAGGCCTTCATCAACTGCAAGGCCAAGGGGAACCCACCGCCGCGCTACCAGTCAGTGTTTACTGTTGCTTGCTAATGTACAGTTTCCCTCGCGTCTCCCTTTGTCTCTCTGTCTTTCTTGCCGGCGCTCCAGCCTCTTTATCTCTCTCTCTCCTTCACTCCTGTCTCTCTTGCTCTCACGTTCACTCATTTGTCTTGCGCTCACTTTCCCTCCTCTCTCTCCCTCGCTCTATACTGCTCTCTCTGTCTCTCTCGCTCGCTTTCACACCTGTCTTTCCCTCTCCTGTCTCTCTCTCGCTTTCACCCGTTTCTCCCTGTATCTCCCCCCCCACATTAATCAAAACACACACACACACACACACACAGGCACACAAAACTAGAAATAATATTAATCACATAACCTGTTCTTTGTTTGTCCATCCACTGTGAGGAAACAGACGTGAGGTGTGCACTGTATTCTGTTACTGCAGTACTCCTCTCTCTCTGTGTTTGCTGTCTTCTCCTGGTGGCATATTTAGGACATTTTAAAGGAATATATTTTCCCTTTTTTCTTATCCAGACAATTCTCCTTGGCCCATAACATGCTGGGACTTTCTTTGTGTGTGTGTGTGTGTGTGTGCCTCTGTCTCTATGTGTGTGTCTGTGTCTCAACAACGTGTATGTGTGTGTGTGTGTGTGTGTTTGTGTGTGTATGCGTGTACGTGAGCATGCATGCATGCGTGCGAAAAAGAGTTCAGAGAGTTTTGTGGGGCGACCCGGCTGTCATCCCAATTTGCATTTGATTGCAATTCATTTAAAAGCGCCCCCCAAAAAAGACCCCATCCCGCCTCTTCAGCCGCTAATCCCGGGCTGCTAAATCTGACCAGTCATACCCCGGGAGAAACACAAGACATGTCTGGAATACAATAGCCATTACCTCGCAGAAATCACAGTCTGGAATAGACGACGTTAAAGGTAATAACAACAATGACCCGTTATGGTCGTAAGGGGAGGGTCCATTTCTCGCCTAAGGACCCACATGTGTCATTAGTCATTAAGTCACGACCCAAAAATAAAAAAAATACTTACTAACAATTGGGGTTAAACTCAATGAAATAGCAAGCATAAGTTAACCTTGAAACATTAGTTAATTCACAGGCTTCTTTCTAAAGATTAAGGTTTGGCGTATGATTTGCGGCGCACTCAAAATGCCCTCATTACCAACTTATGGGTCGGGACCCACCGGTTGAGAATCTCAGAATTAGAACAACCTTCTTCTACAATCCCCGCATGACGGAACATGAATCATTAAATTACCCACACAAATAATCAGCGTCATTACCACCGCCGCCATCATCATTATCCTCTGTGTTCAGGTGGAGGGTGGACGGGAGGGAGGTCAGTCCAGACCTGGACCCCAGCTACAGCCTCGTCGAGGGGAACTTGTGGATCAGAGACCCCCTGGCCACGCACCATGGGGGGGTGTACCAGTGCATCGCCACCAACGCCATCGGGACAGTGGTTAGCAGGGAGGCCAAGATCAAGTTTGCATGTGAGTCAGTTCCTTGTGTTGGTGGATGACTGATGACACCATGGGAACCTGTGGTCTCATGTCTCCAGGGGGAAACACCATGGGAAACGACGCCTCGAATAATGTAAAAAAAACTCATCTTTCTTCTCCTTGTTGTCATTGTTTTTTCTTCTTCTCCTCTTCTTCTTGCTCGTGTCTGTATTAGCGTTGTATCTGGGACTGTACACAGCTCACAGGAAGTAAGAGATCGGCTGACCGAAAGCTAGCATCTAGCCCCAGACTAGGATGTAGTGGGTCTTTTTTGTCACTTTTTCCCCATTGGCTAGTGTACATGCATTATATTGTACCATGGATTTCCTGCCTGGGTTGGATTAATGAAGTACATGTTGAATATTTAATGACCATTTCAATTGGTTGGTGTACCTATGTCAAAACGTACCATAATGAGTTGATCTTTCGTCATGTATTTTGTTTCCCTCCTAAAGAACTGGTGCTAATCTGGGGGCTGCCGGCCATGAGTTGGCTTCAATCTGCGTGGTTACTGGAATGGAGAGAGAGACACTGGAGCTGTGTGTGTGTGTGTGTGTGTGTGTGTGTGGAGGGGTGAGTTTGTGCATGTGTGTGTGTCTGTGTGTGTGTGTGTGTGTGTGTGTGTGTGCATGCGTGTGTGTGCACGTGCACGTGCGTAGCCGGGATTAATAGCGCGTGAAAAGTCATTTCAATCTCGCTAAATCTGATTTGCTACCGTGGCGTCGCCATGTCTAGTGAAGTGTCCAGTTGCCAGTTTGAGAGAAGCCATTGTTTAGATGCTACACTTTCTCCCCCTCCCCATGCTCTCGATGGGGTTTCAATAATGCAGTACAGGTGGAATTCATTAACAAACGTTTTTTTTCCAATTCGTCTCTTAATTAGATTTTTCTCTCTTTCCTCCCCTCCTCCTCCCCCCTCTCTCTCTCTCTCTCTTGAGCCGAGTTCCACTTTTATCACGGCTGATATTTGCTTCGTTCCTCCTGGGATGCGCTTGGTATTTCCAGGCGCTCTGGGTTTGGTATTTGGACCGATCCTCGTATGCAGCAACATTTAATGAAAGGTGTTTTCTTTTTCTTTTCTGTTTTTTCTCTTCTCTCCACCCATTCCCCCCCCATCCAGTATCTCAGAGGGATTATTTCTGAGGGTGATATTAGTGAAGATGCGAGCGCTTGACATCCAGGAACGTATATATATGGACCACAACACACTCCTGGGAGGTGGAAAAGGGAAAGAAAAAAAACACACACACACAGAAACGTTCCCTTGCCTCTGATTTATCAGAACCGCCTAACTTTTCTTCTCTTGTTGCTGTTTTTTTTTGGTTTGCATGGACAGGTTTGGCAGGTCAGTGGATCAGGGCAGTGTAGAGGCTGTGTATTTTGACTGTGAGTCAGGGCGGTTATCGAGGCTGTGTATTTTGACTCCCGCAAAAACCGAATGGGTTCTGGGTTCGAACCCCAACGTCCGTCGTCTAGGCGTCCTAGGGCAAGGTGCCCGAGGATACCGCACCTACGACGACGCAATCTTAAATAATTTGATCCTTTGGATAACGGCGCCCGCTAAAATGACAAAACAGTAACATGGGATGGGTGTGCGCCCGTGTGTTTGTCTCTCCACAGTTCTGCAGAACTTCAGCAGGAAGCCCAGGAACACGGTGTCGGTGAGGGAGGGCCAGGCGGTGGTTCTGCTGTGCGGCCCGCCACCCCACAGTGGAGGTACCAGGAGCACCTTATGTTCGCTCTTTACCCCCACCTCCCCTCTCTCTCTCTCTCTCTCTCTCTCTCT
>JAOPHQ010002297.1:42500-232500 GCA_030340625.1 Merluccius polli
TCTTCTTCCATTACAACAACAAGCAGGCAGGCCGACGCGTCCGGCGGGCCAGGCCTGCGCGATCGTCGGCCGACGCTGTATATACTGTATATATGCCGCGCTATTGTGTGTGTGCTGTGGGTGGCCGCTGGGTGTCATATACCTCAACCTTTCTCCTTCGCTCGCTCGCTCGTCGGGTGACCTCCGCAGCCCCGTGCCGTCCATCTCGTGGAGGCGCGCCGATGGAAGTCCCCTCGCGGCCAAGATCCAGACCCACCACTCCAGCGGCGTGCTGGAGATCCCCTACTTCCGGCCCGAAGACGAGGGCCTGTACGAGTGTGTCGCCGAGAACCGGAGGGGGAGAAACGTCGCCAAGGGACGGCTCCTGTTCCACAGTAGGGCCATGTTTAAATGTGTTACACTTGTTGAATACGCGTCGATGACGTCAGTGTACATCAT
The DNA here is from genome assembly GCA_030340625.1 of Merluccius polli. Lineage (NCBI taxonomy): Eukaryota > Metazoa > Chordata > Actinopteri > Gadiformes > Merlucciidae > Merluccius > Merluccius polli. The sequence continues at coordinate 42,939 of JAOPHQ010002297.1, forward strand.
ATCAGTTAATAACGTAAATAATAACTACAAAAATATGGTTTTCTTATGTAGTGGTATTCAATTCCACTTGGTGTACGCGCATGCATGCATGTTATATTACATAAGTAATTACTTTTTACTTTGTATTACTTTTATTATATATATATATATATATATATATATATATATATATATATATATACATATGTTTTGTACAGTGCTTCACATGATAAGAACGCACATATCCCCTAAGAGATTGGATTGGAGACACAAACAATTATTTTACTTCTTAAATCACAGCTGAATAGACAAAAAAAAAAAACTTTTCCCGGTGTTTGTGTACAAATCCCCAGATGTCGAACACTTACAGTGGCTCCAGACGTTGAAGGATGCTAACGTCGCTATCGAGGCTAATCTGCAGTGGGAATGTAAAGCCAGCGGCAAGCCGTCGCCCGCCTACAGATGGCTGAAGAACGGCCGGCCCCTGGCGCCCAGGGTACGCATGATCCACGAGCCGGCTCAGAATAGCCGGCACATTATTAACATATTATTTGTTCTTTTTTTTGACATTCATCGTAACCCCTAGCTCGGGGTCTCGGGACAGCAATTTTTCATTTAAATTAAAGTAACAACTTTTGACAACTTTTTTCCTTCCTTAATCGCTTAAGCGCTGTGCAGGATCATCCCCGCGTATTCCCAAATTCTTAGCGGCCTCCCGTCTATGTGACTCTTTAGGGAATCGCATATTGAATCATACCTGCCGGTATTACAGCCATAATACCAGCGGGCAGAAGTAGCCGAAGCTGAGCCAGCGGGTTCACCCACTGTATCTGTCCTTTTAAAACCTCAGACCTCTTCAATCCGGCTTCACATCACTAATGTATTTTTTTTTTAATGAATGAATGCAACTCACATCTTTAGCTGAACCGGTCGAGGACAAGCGCAGAACCGCCCAAAAAAACAAACAAACCAGGAGCCCTTGAAGGTAGGCCAGATGGTGTACACAGGAATAGAAACCAGACTTTTGCATCTGCGCAACGGCACCCTGCTGCCTGAGACCGAATGTGTCCAGTATCTACTTACGAATTAGAAAACAGGACGCAGTCCTGCACAGTATGCCTCCGAAGTACGAGTATGACAGCAAAAATTCAAACAGAAATCAGATTCACCTCACGTTGTATTTACGGAAAAAACAAGTCGACTTCTGTAAAATGATTCATGTATTTAGCATTCGAGTCACACCCCCCCCCCCACCACCACCAATAACAAAAACAAAAAAAAAAACAAATAAAAAGAATGGAATAGAAAGAAAGGTGTGTACAGACGTGAATCAAAGGTCGGTTAACTTTTCAGGAAAGGATTCACGTAGAAGATGGGAGGCTGGGCATCACCAGCGTCACTCTGGCCGACTCTGGGATGTATCAGTGTGTGGCGGAAAACGAACACGCCGCCATTTATGCCAGCGCCGAGCTCAAGGTTGTGGGTAAGTCGCGCATTTGCTATTTGCTTGGCAAATAACGCCTTGGAAAATAAGGTACATCAGACATGAACTGTATGCTCACTTCTCAGTCCTGCTTGTTTGGATTACTTGTTTTGCTAAATAATATTAGTGTAATGTTGTCATGTTTTGTTTTTTTTTTCTTTTTGTTCTGAGGGCCATTGAAGGGGATTAGCAATTTGCTCATTATTGTAACTGGGGGACAAGGGAGCTATTGGGGATAGAGTCGTTGTCTAGGGCGTTGGGCTCCCATCCCGAAATTAGGTTCGATCCCCAACGTCTCCGCCACCGAACCTGTAGGCATTTTTGAACGAGATGAACCGCTACTTGCTCTTCAGTGACTATATATTAGAGAGGCACGGATTGAGCAATGACCCGACTGTGACCGCGGGTGTCGGCGGTTGCGGATCAGCCTTTCTCTCTAAGCTCTTCTGTTCAATACCGTTTTGCCTAAATGAAGTATGCCTTTTATGCTACAAAGTCAAACACGGACTATGCATTTTGTTGTTCGGTTCATTAATCCAAATGCATTACCGATAAAAGGCTGCATGCTGAAAAGGTTGGCAACGACTTGGGCAAATTCTCCTTCGTATGAAACAAAATCATTAATAACAAAGCAATTGTAGTTTTCAGCAGCACACACACACAATGCAGCAATGCTACAACTTGCTCTGCCATCTCAACTAAAAACATAATAGGCTAATATTAGCCTAAAAGGCATATATTTTACACAGTTCGTGACTTTCGTTTCAGCTTTTAGCCTTAGACAAATCGTAAATGGCCAGGTTCAGACACCGGTTCAAGTTGCGGTCGGGTGCAGTTACAGCATTATGCGGATTCAAGGGGGAGAACACCTTAACCACGCGTCACTACTATATATATGTATATATATATATATATATATATATATATATATGAATCCATTGCGAAAGCGTCTCCAATGACTAATTAGTGAAACATTAAGACTAAATGAGCTGGCCGGGTTTTTTTCCCGCTCGCCCCTCCTCAGCCTCCCCGCCGGACTTCTCCTGGAGCCCGGTGAAGAAGTCCACCCTGGTGCAGCGCGGGGGGGAGGTGGTCCTGGAGTGTCGGCCGCGAGCCGCCCCCAAGGCCTCCATCTCCTGGAGGAGAGGAGGAGGAGGAGGAAGAGGAGGAGGCGGGGAGCTACTGAAGGACACCAGGAGGTAGGGGGTGTACATCACGCACCGCTGCTCATGCCGCTGATAGCGTGCATTAACGGGGGGGGGGGGGGGGCCCATCCCCCCCCCCCCCCCCGGCTCATTGCTATTTATGGCTCACCTCAAGGGGACTTTGGAAGTCACTGTGGCATGAAATACACCCCAGGTGGTGTAGGTTTTTGGGAGGAAAATCTTTCAAAATCTTTTGTTGTTGTTTTATTGCTTTGCGCAGCGGCTTCAGCGCGTGCAATATGCTGCAGCGTAAATATCCTCTTAAAACAAACCAGCAAAAATAGGGAAAAGGACAGTTGAAGGTTTTGTCGAGCAACAGTTGAGCACAGTGGTCCAAAGGATGAAAAACGAAGGACGGTGGGGGGGGGGGGGGGTTTCTAATGGGACGTTCGTTTTTAGTTTGAGCCACGCAGCCTCGATCGAAGGTTAAGTGTGTTGCGACCCGACCAAGCAGTTCATAGCGCTCAGCCTCTTGGTCAATCTCTAGCAGCGGCCCATAAACCCAGCGCGTGTGGAAGGGGGATGGATTATGCAATATGCATGAAGAAGTCAAGGTGGGGTCCTGGTACAGTATGAATGTCACTTTTATGGAGAGGTTCAGGGAAAGAGCGGGAGGGAAATATTAAAAGTAGCCGCTTGCGTCTATCCCTAAAAGACCTATTAGAGGCCTTGAGATGCAACAGCGCGCGTATGCAAATGTGATTTAGTTCTTTTTATATTCAATTCGCTGGAGCTGGGTGAAACCCGGTGACTCAATAGGTGCGCCATTTAAAAACATTAGTCTTTTGAAGTTGTCCTTCAAACGTAATGTCCTTCTAACAGTTATGTGCGTGGAGCAAAGACACAAAGACAAAGAAATTATGGTGGCCATGTTTTGTTTTTTTTGTATAAAAAGACAAAACATTCACTCAAGTTTATTCAATTTTAAACCATTTAAAAACATCCCTACATGCAAATGAATAATGCTGACCACATTGTTGAGCATTTTGCAACCTTTCAGACAAATCAATCAATTTGTTTGAACGGTAAAGTTGTTTTTCTGGTGCACAATGACACAAAAGAGTCACATTATTTCACACGACCAGGGTTTGCCGACTCTAATGTCATATTTATTCAGTTTGTCGGGGGGGAAGTGTGACTGAGCAACGTGCATATCTGCTCTCTCATCTCTCCTGCGTCTCAAGTCCACACTTCCAGTGGTCTCTTGCATATCTCCAGTCCCCCGTGTCCCTCTCCAGGCCTGCCTGAACACCACAGCACTGAGATGGATTCGATATCATCTTGAAAAGGGGGAAAAGGAAGAGGGAAGAGGGAAGTCATCAGGCAGGCGGGCGGTGGGCTGGGACAAGAGCAGGCCGGCAGCCCTGGCTGCGCGGGCCGCGCTCGTCCGCGGAGCAGATACTTCTTTAGGTTTCTATTTGTTTTACAGCTCATTGGCCCTCAGGTCATGTCCTCAGTATGCCTCCATCACTCAGTGCTTGATATTTTGGTCAATAAATCAGGGCAAAGCACCCAGTGTCAGACATGCTCACTGGCTCTTGGCTCCGGCGCCTGCTGGATACATATTTATTCATAGAAATGTGTTTGATTTCGGAGCTGTGCTGGCTGCCACGGATCACCTTTTTTTTTTTCCCTGTTCTGTTTCATTTTTTGGTGAAACCAAAGGTTATGCACTATGTGTTTTGCAAATGTTCTCGTGGAATACCAACAATGGCAACGTGAGCATTGTATCGTTGCAAGCAACTTCTGGCCTATAGGTACATATCTCATGCTGATAGACACATAGGAGGGGGACTGCTCTTCCCTTTCATACAGCCTGTTGTTCTTTCTCTCTGCATTTGGTATTTAAGGTGAGTTTATCCTCATCCCGTACCCCTAAAAACTGTGATGGTTTAATGTTGCATATCTCCGAACCAAAGGCTTTCATGATTATATCTGCTACGTATGTTTTACATTGATAAGGACGCATAAAGAGATTTCATTGCCTCGCTGCGCTGTCGTCTTTTTAACTGTGGAGCATTTTATCAGGCCCCAGCGCCCTGTTGTGAAGCCAGCGCCACTCCAACCCCACAGCACATATGCTTGGCTTGAACTACGATAATTGGTATCTCCACACCTCCTATGTACACACCAATGCGCCTTTAGAAAGGACTACTCAAGAAAAACCCAAAAAAATTGGACCAAAAGAGCGAGGGAAGGTGGGGGGAGAGAGAAGAGAAGAAAGCAATTAATTTAGTCGTTGATGACGATCGAACAAGCAGTGTGAAAAATGTCACGAGAGTGAGTACCGTGTGTTCGGCTTTCAGACGGGCGATCACGGAGGACGGCTCACTGCGCATCACCAACATCAGCCAATCGGACGCGGGGAGGTACACGTGCGTGGCCAGGAACATGTTTGGAGCGGCGAGCAGCGCCGGCTCGCTGGTGGTAAAAGGTACATTACTCTTCGCGGGCTTTCACTACCTTTTAAACAGTGAGTTTAAATCTTTTCTAAGGTTAGAAAAACAGCAAGCCAAGCATGAAATTGATCATGAAATATACAGCCATTTTATGTTCCCGCGGCTTTGACAGAAGCATAAGTCTTCCACGGGTTTGTCAGCTGTGAGTTATCGTTCACACCGACGAGTGGTGGAAATATTTGGCATGTGTACTACAAAGAGTTTACATCGTTAACAAATATATTGAAACAGCGGTGACAGGGGAGATTTTTAAAATAACAAATGGTTATTATACACACAAAGTCCCTTTCTCGCGCCCCTTCGGGATGTTGGGATTGTGATTGCGATGCGTTTAATTATTTGTGTGGGAATTGAGATGCACATGAACTCGTGAACGTTGGGCACTGATCATTTAAAAAAAAGCTACTTACTTACTTTCTGCCTTCCTCGATGTCTTTCTGTCTGACTGTCTTTTTCTTTCTCCTTCGTTCTTTCTTTTTTTCTTTTCTTTTTTTCTTTCTTTCATTCTTGATTTCTTTCTGACTCATCATTTTGTGCTTTCTTTCTCCTTCGCTCTTTCTTTTACTATTTCTTCTTCTTGTCTTTCTTTCTCTCTTTTGTCATTTTTTTCTTTCTTTCTTTCTTTCTCTCTCTCTCTCTCTCTGTCTCTCCATCCCCAACAGAAGCCACCAGGATCGTGGTGCCACCTCTGGCCCTGGACGCCACGGTGGGCCAGAGTGTGGTGCTGCCCTGCGAGGTCTCCAGCGACCCCACACTGGAGCCGGCCTTTAAGTGGTTCCTCAACGGCAAGCCCATCGACCTGGGGCCTCGGCGGGAACACTTTGAGATGATCGGAGGGGTGCGTACGTTAAGTCCTACACCAGACCTACCGCAAATTAGGCTTCACTTGAACTGCAATAATTGGTATCTCCAAATGTACACGAATGTGCTTAACAGAAAGAACCACTCAAGAAGAAAAGTGCATGAAAAAAGTGTCAATATATTATCCAAGTAATACAAAAATATTCTGAATTAAAGAGGGAGAAAATGAGTGAAGAGTGAGAAATATTGCAATAGTTGGAAGTGTACGTACGACTGTGGCAGCACACAACAGCTGTCAAAATGATATAATGACAATAAATTATAATTATATACTTTATTAATCCCTAATATCAGGAAATCAGATTATCTGCATTGAACCAATCCTAGCATAGGATTGGACAACTGGACCCAACTCCAGTTGTAGTGCCCTTGCCTTGGTTATGGGCAGGAGTCTTAACTGAGGAAAACAAAAAAAAAACTCAGGACCTCTTGCTGTGAGGCAGCAGTACTCCACTTTGCAAAGGTTTTGTAAGGCAATATATGGGGCTGGTTATGTAGGTGCAGAGAATGAGAAGGCCTTCAACTTGCATGTAATTCATGAAACGGTGTATTTAACATAACAATATAACATGCATAGGCTATGGTGTAAAAGGGGCTTTTAGAGATGTTAGCTCAAGTAATACAATTTTATTCAGAATCAAAATGAGAAAGGGTTGTATTGTCCGTATAAACTGTACTACACAACAGCAAATGCTTGTTAATACAAGGTTTAACAGAGCTATTGAACAACGTTTGATTGGTAGCTGGATTTTCCCAGGCAGCCTAAAAAAATGTGATTTCACATTGTACTCCTCCTTTTTATTGAGGAATCAGAGCTTGTTTGCCGCTGGAGTTACCGGAGTACCTGTATCGCGGTGACATTTTCCCCAAGTTTTATAATACAATTCTGTTGGGAGAGTTTCATAATGTCAGCGCTCAAACCTCAGCAGCCGCTGTCGTACACGAACAACATGTTCCTCCTGCGTCAATATATTGGAAACGTCGTGCATGGTGTTTTTTTTGTTGTTGGGTGACTACAGTGCTATTTCAATATACCAAACCCCCCCCCCTCATCTGAAAAGGTAACTAAATATGTACACCTCATTATTAGGTGTCGGCAGGTGACCTGATGGTGCGAAACGTTCAGCTGAAGCATTCTGGGAAATATGTATGCGTGGTACACACAGCGGTTGACAGTGTGTCGGCTGCAGCAGACCTGATTGTCAGAGGTAAGTCCTTATTGTATGCGCAGCAAGTCATCCTTTCATATTAGACGTTTGCTAATTAGTCATGTGCTGTGTCATTTTTCAAGGGATTAGGTTGAGGCATATATCTTTCGGCTGTGAGATAAGCATAGGCAAAGTTAGTGTTTTGTCTTCTAAAATACATTTTCAATTGTACCTTTTTACTTCCCCAGGTTTATTTATTTGCCATGTTGAATTTGTTCATTTTATTTCTTACCCAAATCGCAAATGAAATGTGTGTGTGCGTGTGTGGCTTTGTTTACCTCCACTGTCTCACTGTCTCGTGAAAAAACAGATGAAAAAAACAATATCTCATCCACTTGTTCGCCAGACAGACAATCACTGTAAGAAGTAGAAAAGATTGTGGTTTTTAAAGCGTTTGATCAGCGACGTCGCAAACAAGAATAGCAATGTTTTAGCACTCCTACACCGGCCTGGTACTTTTATGTATTGTATATGTACATGAATAACATATTCCTCAACTGCTTCTTGTACTCCTCCTCCACCACTCTCTTCAGAAGTACACACACCCTCTCTATTTTGTCCCCAACCAGCCATCCTTTGAGGCATCTTTAGATGAGTTATGAAGCCACACACTTCTTCTTTCTTCTAGCCTCTCTCCCTCCTCTTGTGTCTCTCCGGTGCATGTAACAAACCCTGATCGATTGCTTTTGTCTCGGCTGCTATGGAACCATACAGCTGATAAAGGTGTCTGCCCTTTCCTGAACCCCCCCCGCCACCACCGCCACCCTACCTGACAATGCTGTTTTATTTTGGACTATAGGGCCTCCGGGGGCCCCGGTGGACCTGGTGGTTAGCAAGATTACGGACACCAGCGTCCAGCTCTCGTGGGGGTCCGGACCCGACAACCACAGCCCTGTCACCAGCTACACGTTGCAGTTCAGGACCCCCTACTCTATAGGCTGGCAGACCGCCCAGACAGGTGACACGTCCTCCTCCACCACCACCAGATAATATCGACGGAAAAGCCCCATACATTTTTATTCGTAGTATTTTGTTATCCTGAAGGGGTGACACAATAGGCTAAATTCAATGGCGTAAAAAGGTAATTGTTGCTAATCATGGAGGTTTTTATGTTTGATCAATATGTGCTGAACAAGGCACTTAGTGAGACAATTTGACTCTACCTTCAGTGAAATCTTTGGCGGTTGTTAAAGGCCTATACTTTATGCAATGTGTTATTTATAAGAACATCGCCTCCTTGGTCACCAAAAAGATGAGGAGGAGGATTTATTTTATGTTCATTATGGCAGGAATTGTTTAACATTCAACTCATAGATGCATTGTTACAACCTGTAGGTTTAATAATAAGTCAAGTTATTGAATGTATTATCACACTGCATATTAATACTATAAATAATGAATATATCATGTTCCTGAAAGAATTGTGCTTCACATTTGGACTTAAAAAAAAACAACCTAATTTTATTTATAGCGCGCTTAATTAAAACAGCAATTCAAAGTACAAGCAACAGTACAAAGGTGCTTAGATATATATAAATTAAAAAAAATGAAACACAAAATCCTGAAGTAAAACCCATCAATTCTGACTTCTTTAATCCTAGTTCCTGATTGTGTGCCTGGGCAGATGTCGCACGCCTCAGTGACAGGTTTGAAACCCTGGGTGGAACATGAGTTCAGGGTTGTGGCGATCAACGGCGTGGGCGTAGGGGAGCCCAGCGTGCCCTCCCAACACGTTCGAACCAAAGCCGCAGGTACACACCGCCCCGTAACTAATAATCAAACCCTAATCCCCTGTTAATGTCTGTGATCTCTCACTCACTCACCTATTTTTAATTGGGTTCTGTTTGTGTCTGAAACATTGCAGTCGTGCCTCTGTCACTGACTCTGTAGCCTACGGGAAAAATCGGTGGTGCGTTTCCGTGGTTAATCTATTGGTTCACTGCATGTTTCATACTTAAAGGAGCATACATGAACTTTAGAAATAAGTTCAAAGCCTGTTCGGCTGTAAATGATTGAGCAGATGAGGTGGACAACGTTACTATTTAGTCAATTGGTAGGCGCTTTTATCCAAAGCCACTATACAGTAGATGCATGTCATTAAGGTGTCTACAGGTAGACTGCAGCATGTGGGCATTTGATGCAGAACCTTTCAGCTCAACCACAACCACAGACTAGACTAGGCCTTTTGTTGTTCAATCTTAGGACTAAATTATGATACTTAACACAAATGGAAGCTAATACTCGCGTTGTCTCCGTATGTCAGCCCTCCACAATTTTAATGCCACGATTAATTGGGGCCTTAAGTCGACAGAAATAATTTGCCAAAAATATTCTGTGACACGCCACGGAGCAGTAAATGAATGGGAAGTGTATATTACATGATGTTCTGTATTTTGAGGCCCTTGTGCTCGCGTCCCGCTGGTTAAATTCCAGTGGGGCTGGACTCCCACTGGTTTCCTGCTGTGCCTCATAAAATGACATCATACATGGCTAGTCATACCTCACTCAAAACCCCAAGCAAGTACAACTAATTACAATGTGCACCCCCCCCCCCCCAAAAAAAAAAAAACGAAAACGGGTTTGTAAATTGAGTCACAGTCTTTGCCTGATGATGCCCAATATGATCATGTTAAAAATAAATCCTTTGTCTTTGTCTTTCAACACCTTAAACACGGCCTTGCGATCAAAGCCTTGTGGAAACCTCCAGTATGTGGAAGAATAATGTTCCTGTTTTCTGTACATCCAGTTCCAGAAGTGGCCCCTGTGAATGTGAGCGGTGGGGGAGGCAGCGGGGGAGAGCTAGTTATCTTGTGGGAGGTAAGAGGATCACGGCTCATGTTTAAGTAAGGGCCTCTGCCCTCTGTGACACACCACTTTTTCAATATATATATTTTTGAAGTAATAATAGCTGAATTTTCGCCAGCGTTAATGAAACGGGTCTATATAAAGTCCTAAAAGTTGATTTGCTAAATCCAACTTATCAAACAAAGGATGGAAGTCTAAAAGGTGAGAACATGTCACTTAGAATCACATTATATTTTGATTGTCATTGCTCTGGCATTTATGAATGTCTATTTTGGGTTGTGGCTGCAGAATAACTAGACAAAATGCTTTGTGTTTGTTTCTGTTTTACATAGTTTGCCAAATATCCAACTGCTTTGCTTTTACCTTTTTTGTTAAACCTGATTAGTGTAACACATACTTACATTATGCGTGAGTCCTGACAGTACTTTGATATCTTTGTCCTACCTGTGCGGAGAATCTCACAGAGGAGGAGAGGATATGAAACAACAGAAACTTGGCTTGTAGGCGAATCACAAGCAAAGCATTTGTGTCGCCGAGCAGGATGTTTACCCGGTTGTCTGTTTGCTCTGTATCCCAGGGGCCCTTGTGTGCTTAAGGCATCACTACCCAGTCCAATGAACTCCTAGTGGCACAACCTTAGACGATATTGAAAAAAAATAATAATTAAAGGGGAAAAAAAATCTGTTATCTGATATATAATGTGCTATCTTAGCTTCATCTTTCATTGCAACATCTAGTGAAGGAAATCATCAAAAATTCCCCAAAATACAATAAATAAATCAATAAATAAATATTGACGACCAAAAGATCAGAAGTGTTAATGGTCCACTCCACTCTAATCTAATCTCTAATCCAGCCCATCCCAGACGAGCAGCAGAGCGGTGAGGACTTGGGCTACATCGTGGCTTTCCGACCACACGGCGCCCGCGTTTGGGCCCAGACGGTGCTTGCCTCGCCCGACGCGTCCCGATACGTGTACTGGAACGACAGCGTCACGCCACTGTCCCAGTTTGAGGTGAAAGTAGGGGTCTACAACGCCGTCGGAGAGGGGCCTTTCAGCCCTGTGGTCACAGTGTATTCTGCGGAGGACGGTCAGTGCAGTTTATGCTTCCTGCTTCCTACTTCCCGTTTGCACTATTTACTTTTCACTCATTTACTCAAGGTAAGTCGCTTTATCCAAAGCGACTTACCAGTACATTCAGAGTTATTAAGGAGGGATTAGACATCTTGCTAAAGGAAACCTACTGTAGACACTGGGGATTCAACCCAGGAATTTTCTGTTGGGATTCAAACCACTACATTATCCTGCTACACCTCGCTTCCTGTTTACACACTCGTAGTCAAGGTGATTGCAGTAATCACAGGTGTGTCAACTTCCTGTTAACATCCTTTTGATTACACACTCATGCATTGCAATACTTCTCAATGGCAGAGAAACATAGAGACGGATGGGACTTTATTTTGGTTGTTTAGTTTCAAAACCTCTCCTGCTCTTTTCTACTCTCTGTACAGCTCTCAAACCGTACCTACAGCAGCTTTAAGTATATTCATTGTTTGTATTGAATGTGCTGCATGTGTCTAGAGCCGTCGGAGGCTCCCTCCAGACTGTGGGCCAGCAGTGTGTCGTCCTCAGAGATCGAGGTGTACTGGGAACCAGTTGTACCTGCTCCTGGCAATGGGAGAATCACTGGATATGAGGTATGGACAAAAAAACTCAGCAAAAACTAATGTTTCAAGTGTAAGTCAACCCCGTTTCAGCCCGAGGGGGGTCGTGTTATTTTAATAACGGTGACAAAATGGCATAGATTACTATGTTGATGATTACATAAGACATTTTGGGTTCACTGCCTGAATTAAATTGTCCATCTATGGAATATTTAAACAAAAGGGATATACTGTACATCCCATAATATAGCTGCCAAAAGCACAATATACAAAGTTTGTTTGAACTTGTCACCTGCTGGCCTCGAAGCAGATAGATATTAAAATGTTGACAAGTTATTAACATACGAGCTGTTTATTAGTCACAGTCTAATCTCAAGGATTAAATAGGGAGGATGTATGTTCACACATGTTCCAGTTTTCCAAAACACCCGAGTGTCCTGGGAAGCCATTGCTGTGAAAATAAACACGTGAACATCACAGCACTCTACAACAAACTCTCCCTTGGGTGTTGACGTGAGAAAATGTGACTCTTTTTATTTTGAAAACCGTGATATTTCAAGCAAAAACATGAAGCTACAGCCCAAGTTACCTTCTAACCTTGCTGGAGAAACTTTGGAGGTTGTGTCATCTCATTGGGGCGATATGTGTCCCCGAGCCCAGCTCAGCCACTCAGGATGCCTCCAGCGTCCTCCACGGGCACTGACTGTGGAAAGGGTCATTATTCAGATGTTACACACCCCTCCAGGCCACTGTCTCTCTGCAGGAGCTCAAGGAAGCCATCTGAACAGCACCCTGTCCTCTCTCAGCGCTGCACCCACATCCAGAATGGCTGGCCTCACAAGGTGCCAGAGGAGCTGGCTGTGTTCCCCTGAGTCAAACAACGACACTTGTGGGGCAAACACGCTTTGCACAGTAGTCCCTAGTGCTTTACATGTGCATGTTTGGACGATGGCGCAATGAGGGCCAACTGGGCATTGTGAAGCTAAAACAGCGCTGCTGAGACCTGGTGTGGCAGTGGCCAGGGATAGACAGAGACATTGAGGCCCTGGTCGAGGACTGCTCTGCCTGCCTCGTGAGTGGCCAGACTGGCCACCAGTCATCCCACACCTGTTACCTCTTGCCTCTCAGCCCTGGGATCACCTGCAGCGGGACATCTGCGGTGAGATCCATGGGGTCCCCCTACCGCCAACGCAACCCGACCATCAAAATGGCAAGAGCTCACCACTACAATGCTTAGTCAATGCAAAAATTAATAAGAAAATCCGAAGTACATCGATTTTCGCAAAAAGTCTCTTGAAAATGACCACTATTTTACTGTACATACCGTGGAACGATTTAGAGACGTCATTGTCGGCCTACGTCAACGACCGTTGTGGCTGCAGACGTCACTACATTTACATAACCATGAGCCTAATCAGTTGAGACTTATCGTTCCCCTATGTGCTATCGCAGCTGCATACAAACCATGTCATGTTCGCGTGAGCCAATCCAAACGACCCCATTGATGTCACCATCACCGGTGCCGTCAGCGCATCTTACTGGTCTACAGAGTGCGGCTTGAGACCATCCCTCTTCCCCCCCGCCCCCTGACACTTTTTCAGCACTTGGAATAGGTTGATATGTTAAAGGGCTCCATTTACGCTCTTCTACCTCTAGTTATAATGATGTTATATCTCCCATGTGCTTTGCCCTTCGTGGCTTGGAAGAGCTTAAAGGCAGCCATGATGAATGCGCAGCCTGTAGGTCTGAACTAAGTACTGAGAGGAGAGAGAGGACGGAGCAAAGGAAAAAAAACGACAGCTCCTAGTTCCTACGAGCCGCCACACAACTCTTATAAGATAAGATAAAAACGTACTTTATTAATCCCAGGAAAGAAATCTGGGTGTCACCGATGATTGTAGCAAAGGTAAGATTTTATAAAATAAGAATAAAACTTTCAAGAGATATACAGAAAGTATGAATAACACAGAAAGAATAGTGGAAATGTAGCTGCAAAAATAAATGTCAACGTTGTCGTCAGCGTTGAGGTAGATATTATCGGTGGTCTATGCTGCATTATTGGAGCTATACCTTATCAACCAGTACACATAAGTGTCTAGAGTGACTAAAGTGGGCCAGTCTATCCATTATACATTATTCACCATTCTACTGACGTATACGGTACATTATATTACCTGGTCTTCCCATGGCTACCGTAAGAAGGTTGAGAGGAACCATTTAACCTTTTCCCCGAACCCAGACAGCCGTCGGGGGAGGGTTGGACATGGGGGACAAAATGGCGAAATAGTGTGTAACTTGAGTGACATTCAGGGACCAGAGAAGGTCATTTAATAACGGCATATGTCCAATGTCTCTCTCAGCCATGTTACCTGTCCGCGGTGCCGAAATAGCAGATGTCGGATGTTTGATAACAATGTGCCGTCGCTCGTCTGGCTCAAGGCGAACGCTGCACTCGTAAACAAGCCCGCCGTTGTGATATTGGCAGTGGTGATGTCATCTGCATGCATTTAAATGGAGAGAGAGAGAGCGAGAGAGAGAGAGAGACCTGGCCAATAGGACAGCATGAGAACTGGCCCACGGTATTGCTTTTTGTGGGAGATAATGACTCATTTATTTTTTATACTTCTTTCTCTTTTTTTTTTGTATTATACATGAATACATAAGGACAAGAATACTACTTATTTATATGATTTCATCTATCTTCACCCATTTTTTCACCACGTTTTTTCATTGCATGAACTTTTTTAATTTGTACTTTACGCTGTGTAAACAATGTTTAAAGCATGTCAGTGAACCCAAAATGGTTACTTGTTTGTTTTAACCATTGTAGGCTAATATGTCTTTTATAATCTTCAATCTAAGCCATTTTGTCACTGTTACTAAAATAAGACTGTAATGGGGCGGCAGTAGCTCAGTCCGTAGAGGATTTGGCTTGGGAACCGGAGGGTCGCCGGTTCAAGTCCAGCAGGGACCACAGTACAGAGTGTTGACTGGTGGCTGGAGAGGGGCCAGTTCACCTCCTGGGCGCTGCCGAGTTGCCCTTGAGCAAGGCACCCAACCCCTAACTGCTCCCTGGCACTGTGGTTACGTGGCAACCCACCGTGTGTGTGTGTGTGTGTGTGTGTGTGTGTGTGTGTGTGTGTGTGTGTGTGTGTGTGTGTGTGTGTGTGTGTGTGTGTGTGTGTGTGTGTGTGTGTGTGTGTGTGTGTGTGTGTGTGTGTGTGTGTGTGTGAAAAGTCGAGTGATAAAAATAATTTCCCCAATGTGGGATTAATAAAGGAAATCTTCTTAATTTGGAGAAAACAGGTGTAAATCCTGTTTTTGCCAGTCTCCGCCAGCAAGTTTGTGAACGTTATACTCTGCTCCAAACTTTTTTCATGTTTGATGTTAATGGCCGCCTCCGAGAGAGGGTTAAACTTCTCGGACATTAGGATAATGCCAGGGTGTGTGGTGCATTTCATGTACAACAAATTAACCATACAAATTAGCTATTTTTGTATTGTTATGATTATTGCGATTATGATTATGATTATTATGATTATTATTATTATTATTATTATTATTATTATCTTACAAGTGATCTATATTATATGCAAAACAACCACACAAATTAACTATATATTATTATTATTATTATTATTATTTAAAAAATGAACTGTATTATATACACATGAGCCATACAAACTGTGTCATCATTATTACGAATGTATTTGTGGTGCAGGTTCTCTGTTGGGAGGAGGGGACAGAGATGAGTGGAGGTGAGCGCATGAGGGTACCAGGGGGAACACCAGGGCCAGTGGGGGCCCTGTTCTCGGGTCTGAAGCCCAGCACTGTGTACCTGATCACTGTCCGGGCATGCAACAGTGCTGGCCTAGGCCCCCCCAGCCCCGTGTGTAACATCACCACCAAGAAACCACGTAAGACCACAGATATGATATATTGCTTTACCATTTTGTCATTTTTGTATTTGATTTATGTAGGGCAAACAAGTAAATGTATGGCATGAGCAGTACAAAGGTTCAGAGAATAAAACATGAAAGCAACAGGGTTCTTATTTCCAATGTGGTCCTCGGTGTAAGTATACAGCCAATAGCAACAATAACAACATACATTATAACACTGAAAATAAAATGACTTATGTTGACCTACCCACTCTATTCTGTAGAAAGTGTGTCCACAATGACTTACAGTGAATACTTTTTTATTAGATACAGGTCAATAATGAGCAGGTAGGGCTTAAAGATAGACTGCTGGGGTTCGAACCCAGAACCTTTCGGCTGGGTGTCAAAACCCCCCAACCACTAGATGATCAAGGAAAAACTAAAAAGTTGAATATCCAAAAAATGTGTTACCATGGAACTGACCTAGTTCATGCTAAATTGTCTGAAGCCTATCGAGGACGTGGATGTGTCTTATAATTATACACACACCAACACCTATGAGAAAAAATAATCAGTTAATTAATGTCCTCATTAATTTGTGTTTGAGGTGTGACTTGGGGGTTGAGAGAGAAAATATCTTCCAGTCGCTTACCAATTTGCTCGTCTTTTTAATGGTCCTCGAGATGCAATCAGCATGGATCATGGATTTCCATGTCATACATGCACATATGTGACGTTAACGTCGTCCATGTCTCCTCCAACACATCCCAGCTCCCAGTCAGGCCCCTGGACGGATCGAGTGGAACCTGACCAACTCCAGGATCTTTCTGAATTGGGAACACGTCAAAGCACTGGAAAATGAGTCGGAAGTGACGGGCTATAAGGTCAGTGTGTCAGCGCGATAGCAGAAAGATCTTAACTGGGAAAACAATATCCTCGCCAGCTGCCACTAGCATATCAATAAAGTGGCTCTCTAGGTTGTGGTATAGGGCGGGGGGGGGGGGGGGGGGGGCTGATAGAGCTCACCACTCCAGTGTCAAGTTATGGATCCCTTCCTGTCTGGCTCCTCCAAATTAAAAGATCTTTCCCAGGTGATAAAATGAGAGCCGTCACATTGAGGACCGGGTGAATTGAGGGGGCCCAAGCCGTCATCCCCAGTAAATCCATAAATGTCATTATTTGAATTTCGCACAGTGTTTTGTTTTCATAGCAAACTCATTTTAAGGATAATTGCAATTAATTCCAACTCAATGTTTTCTACTATTTATTTATTTGTTTATTTATGTATTTATGTGTAATGTTTTATTTATTTTTTGTCACTGATATTTGGTTGACATTTTCTTTTTTAGACTTTCTTAGACTTTTACTTTTCTATTGTAAAAGTCTCTTGTTGGTTATAATGTGAATGTTTGAAGGATGCAACATTCTTGAAAATATCCAATAAAAACAACCTCAAATACCTCCTTTGGTACTAACATTTACAATCATTATCTCAACATATAACAACTTCAAGTACAAGATTTGACAGAAGAACTACTAAGAAACAACTTTTATTTCTTGGTCGTTCATTGTGTGTGTGTGTGTGTGTGTGTGTCGTCGTTGTTTCCCTTTTGTCCCCAGGTGGAGTACCGGGAGGTCTGGCAGGGAAAATCTCGTATCCTGGAGACCAACAAGACCAGCGTGGAGCTGCAGGTCCCCTCCGACGAGGAGGAGGACTATCTGATCCAAATCAAAGTCCTGACAGATGGAGGCGACGGCGGCAGCAGCAGCCCTATCCGAATACCAAAGATGTCTAGTAAGGCACACACCACCAGTACTTTAATGAAGATAGGAAGAAGTATATAAATTATTAAACGAGCAAAAGTTAATGCAAGATTTAACACATTTATCAAGACCAAGTATCTTATTAAGTAGCTCTTTGTGGCCACCCGACACAATCTCTGACAAACTTTCTTACAGCACTGACAGTAAATCTGTGAAGGGAGACATCAAAATGACCTCCAAAGGGAGATATTAAAATGGCGTGTATCTCTACTATGGCTTAATTTGGATAGAGAGAAAAAAACTACAATTGCTGAGGTAGCATGCTAGCTAGCGAATCTTGTGCCGTTATTATTAACGTTACATAAATATTGCATTACATTACAAAACTTAAAGAATTTTAAAGGCGAACTTCACAGGACTCTTCATGTTAACCCGTTGTATTCTTCTTGTTCACAGGTCTGAACTCAAAAGGAAACAGCGACCCAAAATCAAGATGGATTTGTTGTTTTGTACTTTTGATAGTCTCACGGATGACGTATTAGGATTGTCTCTGTCTAGTGAACACACTGTCTAGCAGGCACTGCTTCTCATTGGTGACAGATGAGAGTGGTAATTATTTTCAACTACATGATATGCATATTAAAATAGGTGACAGGGACCATTTGTTTGGAAGATGTAATCAAAAGATATGTATCTGGACTAGTACTTGTGTCATTTTCATCTGTATTTGCAGGCAGATTATGATCATACTTGTTGTACTTTGATTTGTTTGGTGAAACTTTGGTTCATAGTGTTTAAAGAGACCTGTTCTAAGGTTGATTATATCATTTCTTAAGCCTTCTACTCTTATCTGCTTGTCTTTAACCACCATGCTATTAACATTTCTATTGAGCAGTTCATTTTCTGATGCAACAAATGTTGAAGCTATACCTTATTGACAACATATATTTAGCTAATTTCCAGCTGCAACACTTGTTGCATGCTTGTCCACCTGTTAAGTGTGGCTCCTTTTTTCCCTCAAAAATAAACCTTCTCCTACTTGTTAGCGCATGTCAAACATTACACGCATATCTCTTCAGGTTCAACCTCCTTGTGAAAGCTGTGCGGATTTATAAGTACTTGGTGGTTACCAGAAGGCTAATTGTGTCCCATTCTGCAATGCTGCCTTAAAAAGTCAATGTGATAATATTCATTTGTCGATTTGCTTGGAAAAAAAACAGTCCTGTTGGGATTTATTTTGCTAAAGGTCAGGCTAATCAACACCATGGGGGGAATTTTGTATTATTGTCCTTCATTTGTGTTATTGTCCCTGTTAATGTCGTTAATTAGGTTTTTGGCTCTGACAATTAATTATATGTCTCTCAGAATATTTAAAAGTCAGTCTCTTCCACAGTGCAACATGTACATTACATTTACATTCAGCAGATGCTTTTATTGTTTGTAAGTGACTTACAAACAATATCTTGGTAGTTAAGATGCACCACTAGGATGTGTGTCAGAGAAGTGTGTGTGTGTGTTTTTGTGTGTGTGTACTCAGCGTCCTAACATTATTCTCCTCCCTTATTTCTGTTGACAAAGCAGCCAATCAACACAATGAGTGGAACACCTACTGTTCTTCAAACACACACACACACACACACACACACATGCATGGTTTGTGGTTTTGAATGTAATGGGGGGGGGGGGGGGGGGGGGGCTAGTTATCATAGAGGAAGGCTGGTGCCGTAGCTCACTTCTTCTCTCGTATTGTTTGGTTGATCGAACAACAACTCCTAACTCCTGATATTTTAATATTTGGTAACTGGATTTACAAGTTTAAATGAACACAAAATATTGAAATGTCTTTATTCGCCTGCATTTACTGCCGCATTTCAGTTACGTGCCATCCTTCCAAGACGTTCATTGGTAGTAACCCCAACACCCAGTACATCAGTGACTGACATAAAATGTTGTAAAATGAATTACTTTGATGCCATTTCTAAGGGATTTTACGAGTCTCCGCTGTATAGACTGTAAAACAATTGGTTACTCGTTTATTATACAACTTAACATGCCATGTGCCTTTCTTTAATCCTGCATATATATGTATGTTCCTTCATTTACTTACTGTAAGTGGTGGTACTTATTTTGGGTCTACGGTTTTATTGTTTTTTTTATCAACTCCATTGATTAACCTTTCTAGTGCTGCATCCGTGATGTCACTGATGCAGTAGTACATGTATATATATATATATATATATATATATATATATATATATATATATATATATAAAAACTATAAAATCCTGTGTTCCCACCGCATTGAATTCTCTGGAGGGGCTGGTGGGTTGTTATAATTCATCAACCATGTATGTACGTGTAAATTAGTTTAATAATGAGTTTTGTCCTTTGCTGGTTGCTTGGAAGATGCTTTAGTATCTCAATACCATTGTATTCATGTGTTGATTATCTCTGTGAGATGATATTAAGGTTCAATAAAGATTTCACATTGAAACTGGCCTTTGTTCGACATGGTTTAGTTCATTGTGCTCGCCTACCAGGCAAGACGTCTGCTGTGAAATACAAGGTAAACAGCACTGTTTGTGCATTGAACCCGGCTAAATATCATACGGTGGAGAGTGACAACCAGAGAGCAAACCTATCAATATATTAAGTTACAAACATTGAGCAGATATTGTGTATCTTGGTATGTTACTTGTTTGAGAGCGACACAGGATTATAAGAGAGACCTATTGGAGAGTCCACCCTCTGAATGTAAACTTGTGGTTGAAACCACTGTGCATATATAAATCCTAACCAATAGAAAGACATCTCATCCGGCCAATAGGAGAAATGTTATATACCCATAAATATCCATGGCCCTTTTAGACTAGAAACTTTACACACAATTAAATAGCATAGGTAGAGTAAGTATATGTAATTTCCCAGAGTTTGTAAATGTTTTCACAGGGTCATACAAAAAAACAAACAATCTACTAAATGTATGCAAAACAGCTACACATATATTTCAAGATGTGTCCTCTTTCATTTAAATATAATTGTGGAATAGTACAGATTCAAATTGGACAAACCAACACAAAACAAGCAGTTTACTAAAGGCAACTATATATATTTTTTTGTTTTGTTCTCTAAACGTTGTGCATCACTCAATTTCTGCAAACAAAGGACCACTCTGCACTGACAATAACGTTGAATCTAATCTAATACATAGACATATGTTCAGTAATTATAAAACCCCTCTGTGGACTGGAAATTGTCGATCTCAATATCCCTTTGTAACCGTAATTATCATTCCTAAGTAAAACATTTAGTAAAGCACTCTTCAGTGTTGTTTTCCTAATTTCCTGTCGAGACAGTTGTGTGTTTATTTTTGAGTTCATTTTGACAAACGGGAGGTAGATGGCGGGTGTAAAGCTCCTGGGTTCAGACAGCTACATCTGTGATTGATTGGAAGTGCTATCCTTGGCATTTATCACAGCCCTGCATTATATAATCAGTCAACAATTGGCTTTCCTTAAAAAACCTTTCTGATCTTCTCTCTCAAAGTGTCCAAAAAATGTGTGCAAACTAAATGTCCCGAAGGACGTTGATTTTTGTGTCTCAGGCTTTCAAAAGGGCCAAAAAAACCCTTCCCTCCCTCTCTCCTCCCTCCCCCCTCCCTCTCTCCTCCCTCCATCCCTTTCTCCTCCCCCCCTCCGTCTCTCCTCCCTCCCCCCCTCCCTCTCTCCTCCCTCCATCCCTCTCTCCTCCCTACGTTTCTTTGCCATTGAGAAATGTTCTATTTCACGCACCTGTGATCGACATGCAAGATGGAGTCCCAGATGCAATCAGGGAAGATACACCCTGATTGGTCAGAAACTTGCCTTGAGCAATTTACATTGACTGAGACAGAGGCAGACACAGTCAACTCGAAATAGATATTCTCACAGCACATTTCACTCACTAATAGTTGACGGATAGCTATGCCATTTCTAACAAATTGCACTCAAATAATAGCTCTTAAATCTTACCAAAAGCTCCTTTAAGAATGTGCAAGGGATGAAGCTCAAAGGCATGTACCAAGAAATGCACGTCCCAGCCTTGTGTGTTGAGGCCAATCCATAGTTGAGATTTGCATCATCGCCTTTGCAGCAGTAGGCCGACAACAACAAAAAAAGTCTGAACAATATCTGTGCAAAAACCACATAACTTTTAGCAGCACTTCCAAAGTACGTTGCAGGGATGTGTCACTGTATTACCATTCTGATGACATGCATACCGCGGGCGCATTTGGACATAATCCATATCACATCCAACTTGGCTTTTTTTCCACACTATTACATGTGAGAAATTGATCAGGTTAGCCGCTGCTAACAATCCCAGCCCGCTCACATCAAATGAAGTCATGTAGCAAGTAAATTCGAAAAAGTGCTGCACAATCTCGTTTGACTTGACTCTAAGCCGGGCTGTTCCACGACTATACAACTCGTCTCGACTTAAATATGTAAAGCAAATGGAAGGAGACGAAGCAGAGCTTGACTCGTGACTTGCTGCTAATCCTTTATTCATGGATGAATCATCTCGAGGAGCCTGTATCCTCCCAGGGATGGCTTTACCTCCATGGGGCGAGTACGGGACAGCGTGTAGCCCTGCATGGAGCTCAGCTCCGCTCAATACAGTCACATGACGCCCTAGTGTAGGCCAATCTCAATGCCCCCCCCACCCACCCCACACACCCCTCACCATAGGTAACAAGGCGGCCTGCTTGATAAGCGCACAACATATTGCTAACTAAATGCAGAGCCCCTTTTTCCCCTATTTCTACTTTTGAATTAGTATTTTATCAGTGCCCTATGGAGCTTGTAAAGGCAGGGTTTATATACTGTATATTGGGTGGGTGAGGGGTGGTGCCTGCTTCTTCTCAGTCTGTATAAAAATACGACTTGTTGTTGGCTGAGGTGTGCGGCGCTTGGGTGGAGGGAGGCTGACAATATTTTGGGAGAGCATTGTCTGGATGTGGGCTGCGAGACATGTCAGGAAAGTGACAGCGTGTGGACCTGCGCGGGGCTCCAAAGCCGGGATGAAGCGGGCGGTGATGGACAGAAGATTGGCTGAGAATTAAAAAGGACTATGAGCTCTCTCCAAGCTCTGTGGGACAGCTGACAGGCAGCGCTCCTCCTCCCCTGGTTCCTGGCGGCGGGAGGATCCTCCACGCGGAGGACTCCTGCCGTTGAAAGATTGGACGGACACAAATATTGGATTCATCACTCCTCGTTCCTCCCCAGGCCCATGCGCCTTCTCTCTCTGCATTCGAGCCCGGCGCTGCGAGCATTGTCTCGAGAGAACGGCCCAACTGTCGCACCCCGACTGTTATTGGGCTGTTTCCCAAGTTGTGGTGCTTCTGGCATTTGTATATAAACAAAATTAAATAAGTCATGGCCAGTCAACAAGTTCCCCAGAAGAGTAACTGAAAAAGTTTCATTGAATGAAAGCAGCACTGAGGGGAGGTATTGTGCGATGAATATCATATTCGAGGTTGAAATGAGAAACCACACTTTAAGCTCTAATTGGAGCTTTTAATCCGAAGAGCAATTAACACATTAATGTATGAGGCATTTATTAGCCTACTACAGTAATACTTAATCATATTACATTTAATATTTATCATATTTATTGTAAACTATACATTATTTAGGCCTGTGTTTGATATACTCTCTCTCTCTCTCTCTCTCTCTCTCTCTCGCTATCTCTCTCTTTCTCTATATATAAAAAAAACCCAAATATATACTGTATATATATATATATATATATATATATATATATATATATATATATATAAGTAAAGTAAAAGATGCAACATGCTTTCAACAGCAAACTTCAACAAAGAAATATAACTAGGCCACGATCAGCCTTGAAAAGCATGAGAGGGAAGTGGAGGGGAGGATTCGGGGCATGTCAGTGGGTTTGATTGATTAAACCGGGCATCAAGAGCATCCATGTTAACTTACATTAAACCTCCATCAAACACAAAGCACTCTGTGATGTCTGATGAGTTTACTTCAGTATCTACACCATCGATTCCTGGCAATCCCCCTAGGCCACGACGATGAAAACCAACACCTTGATAGTCAGAAGATCTCAAGATCAATTAATTTGATTAAATGCATGCAAAAGCACAAACGATTACATCTCGACATCAAACGCCATCAGTATCACTGAGAATCTCAAAATGTTTAAGCTCATATGTAAGTTGAAAGAAATGTCTCTTCAACAAAAATAAATTCAGGCAAATGTATTCTGATTTTGATGTCAAGGTCACAACAGATTGTTGTTTACTCCAATATCACATTTCAACTCCATACCATTTACGATACCGTGAATCTGAATATTTATCTGTTGAAGTCGAAACACTGTTTTGACCACATAATTGCCCCCAAAGGCGCGACACAGCACAGGTCACCGTGAGACGATTAGTGTCAAGATAAGAGCTCACACCGCCTGACTGATTTGGCAAGTTGGTCCGCAGCACGCGACATGTTATATTTGTGGTGCGAACATCACTGTCACAATTGTGCCACCCATCACTTGTTATGTGACAAAACAACAGGCCTATCCTCGCCATTTAGAAAGCAATTTTGAGCTTAAAGTGGGACATCATTCATCTACCAATGCAACACAGACTAATGGTTCACCAGCATTTGTGACACGGAGGTACCCTGACGCTCCTGGCTCTCTGTGACAGTTGGCAACCAAAATAAAGTAGTGTGGTTGGTATGGTGTATTTTCTTTCTATTTTATTCCTCTGTCTCATGGGGAAAGGTGCAGATACAGTCCTGCATTTATGGCACGAGACAGTGTGTAAAACATTCCATGTAAATAAGTTATGATGTCATAAAATAAGAATGCATGTGTGATACTTGTTGTATCTTGCTTACAAGTAATACGAGCAGCATGGTTATTGTAATGACTACGAGGTTGTCATGACATCCGCCGATGGAAGAGGCATTTTCTGGTGCTTTGCCCTCTCTCCCCTTGTGGTCAGGAAGACAGGCAGTATATGATTGAATTCATACACACACACGCATGCACATCCCCCATGTTATGTTCCTGAGGCATCTCCACTCTCTGTTGAATGCTACATGTTCTCTCCAACAAACTTCATGGTTCTCTTCAGCCAAGGTCACTTCTGGTTACTTCCGTCGGTTATCGAGAACAAACACCCACCTTCATTCGTGATTCGTGATCCCACGTACAATACACACCCAAGTCATTCATTAGTTTGCTTAGTCCCTCTTCATTGGTGCTGTGGGTCAAACCATCTGAAGGTCTATCGTGACAACATCGTGAAAATACAGAACTTTTCTGTACCTTTACACATCTATATAATAATCATCAACCATGCCCGGTTCTGGATCAGTTTCACAAAATAAATATTTCAAAAATGTCCCAAAAGTATCGGGGGGGAAATAAAAACCAACACCATACCCGACATACATCAGTCACTAAACACGATGGACACATCGTGACACAAAGGACACACCTTTAAAGTTAAAGCGGGGCTGAACGTCTGTATAGAGCAGAACCAGAGCCAGGGCCTACTCTATAAAAGATAACCCTTCTCCCTCCCTCGGTGAGGAGAGGGAACCAGACATTGACCTTAAGAAACTGAATCAAAATGTCAAACGTAAGCTCTTGACACCCGGGTGGATTCGGAGGTACCCAGAGTCTCACCGCCTGACAGTGGAGGGTTATTTTTAGGCAGACATCTCTTTTGGATAAGGAGGACATTTTTCACAAATACACCTTCTCCTTCATTACACCATTAGAATGCCACTGTTTGGGGAAGACAAACACAGACACACAGACACACACACACACACGCGCACACACACACACACACACACACACACACACTTATAGACACACACACACACACACACGTGCATGAATATACACACACACACACATACACACACACACACACGTGCACACGTATACACACATACATGAAGACAAACACACACACACATGCACACACACACACACAGACACAGCAATCGGCTCCAGATATTTTTTTCCCTCCCCCCTGACGTTTTAGGGAGACGGTGGATCCGTTATCTACATGAATGACATATTGATTTTTCGGTCAGACTATGGCAGAGCATGATACCCCCCCCCCCCCCCCCACCCCCCAAGCTTTCAGATGGTTATTATAACCCAGCTTATCCGCGCAGCGCCCTGTACTCCTTTGTGGTGCTCCCATGTTCCCGCCTCACCCTTCAACCCCCTCTCCCCCCCCGACTCCACTCCCCCCCCCCCCACCGCCCCACACACACACACACACACCCAACCTCTACCTCCCTCCTTATATGTCTGAGTGCTGACTGAGCCCGTTAAGCAGATTCTCTGGGGGTCTGTTTCCAACCTGTGTTTATAGGCGGTGCTGCGCTGCTGATAAGGCGAGCCGACCGAGCTGTCACAGGGCACATTATCCAGCGAGTTTGTGAATTTTTGATTTCACATTTTGCTTCCCCTTTGAGCCTCGGCCTCCGGAAGCACCTTGCTCTCGCGATACAGTCGATTACCGATTCCCATCGATGACGAAGACATTTCGATGATTGTCAAATAGAGTGGTCCAGGGATGACGTATTTCTGTAGGCCAACCCGGAAGTTAGCATCGCCCTGGGTTCCCTCGACAAAAAGCTAATGGGGTTTTTTCCATTGGATTTTGCATTATTGCAGAAAATAAGCTCTGTGGCAAACAAAAGTCTATGATACTCACACGTTTTGTTAAGCAAGATAATCTTCACCAATGAACACTACTTTTATGATTTTTGAAGCGTAAATGCAATCACCAGATGTTTTCTAAGACACGTAAAAGCTTCAAAATTCACGAGTGGGGTATATACTGACGTGTTTTATGTCGTAGACCAAAACGTGGCAATCTCTTAAGCTTGTGTTAACCACAGACCTTATTTCATTGACTTTGAGACAAGGGAACCGGAAGTGCCAAAATGCTAACGGATTTCTGGGTTTTAGGACTCATTCCTGCACCTCTCTATTGATCCACTGTCAACAGAACCCCCCCCCCCCCCCCCCCCCCTCCCCATAACATTACCATGCCAACCACCCATTCAGTCAGTAAACGCCAGCAGTGAGCTTCAAATAGGCAATGATGCGGTCTGCCCCGTTACTTCGGCTTTTCCTCGGCCGTATCACCACCCATGACGTACATTATTTTCCAATAAGGGGACAGGCTGGAGTGGTTTAATCCACTTATACCACAGTTACCAACAATGATTAGATATTGTACTTTCATCTATAACATTATTTTTCAAATTGACATAATCAGCTGAAATTGAAATATTCTTCTGCGGCGCTTTGGGCATATTGTTTTTGCGTTGTCAAGGAAACGTCTGGTCGATAGTTGTATTAGCTATTGTTTTTCATGTTGAATTTGTAACGCACTGATTCATAACTGTTAAAGTCAGTTTAAAGCAAAAGTAAATATGTGTTTAGAGTTTGTCACATTATAAAAATGTATTATTTTATAAAATATGATATATAAAATTAGGATTAAGAATTGTGAAAAAATAAGAATTCTCAGCTCTGAGACGCTGGGGGCGCTAAACCACGTCCAAATAATAACTGTTAAACTAATAACTGTCAAACTAACAACTGCAAACTAATAACTGTCAAATAATAACTGTGAAATTAATAAATGTCAAACTTGCGCTTGAGCGTGACAAACAATGTATATATTATATATATTCACCACAAAATGCACCCTTACCAGATGGGGGGAGCTCATCACATAACCTATCATCAAAAATATAAATGCGATGCAGTATCGACTAGTTAGCATTGCTAATATGAGTGCTCAGTTATAATCTCTGTAATTGTCTGCTGTAGTAAGTCTTGCTATACACAGTGGCTTTGTGCTCTGAATGTATTTCCCAGTTTTGTCCAAGGTTGACCATGAGGAATCTCTTTTCACCCTCTCACTCATACTAATCTTTTTTCTTTTTCTTCTGGTGTATCTGGTGTACAAGGGGAGAATGGATGGGGTATATGAAAGGTTCAATTGACAGCCTCTGCACACAAACCCTCTTTGTGATTTTGTAATCTCGTACTTAAGAGGTGAAATGGCCAAAATTATCTTTATCTAAAGAATTTATCCCATTTGGGAGCTCATTCCATTCTACTAGAAATAGCCTGGTTCTGGTCCTGATGATTGCATTAGCTTTTAGAAGAGGCTGCATATATAGTCCATTATATTCTGGGGGCAATGTAGCCTCCACCCATGTTACAATCATTCTCCCTTTTTGTATCCACTTGCATCAATCTTGCTCGCTCTTATCACTTGACAGGGAATCTGGAGGGAACCCAAATGTATCAGGCATTTTCCTACTTTGGTGCACCAGTGGTCTTCTAACTGATGGATACAAGTTACTGTAATTGAAATTGAATTAAAATTCAATCTGTTATGCAATTCAACATTAAATAACACCTTGTTAGTCACTTTACCCACCAGTAGCCAGGCATACAATAATGGTGTTACTGGCAGTTTCATTACGTTTTTCTAAAAGTTGACAGTTGACCCGAAACTGAAAATGATCAGGGTCGGGTTTTTTTTATAATAAGATAACCATCTTCAGGGATGTATCAATGCTTTATGATGCTATTATGCTATTATAAGTGTGGTATAGTGTTATACGTCTTGCACTTACAGGTCATATAACTTGACCTTCATCCACTACGAAAGTGCATTTTTTAGTATCCATAGAAATAATATTGCTTCCGTGTGTGCTTTGTCTGTTATTGCCTGTCAAACAACCTCTTACATTTCAGCCCAGTAATGTGTGGTTGCCATTAACCTTGTGTTCCCCTGGGTCTTGGATACTGCCCTGTCGATCAAGAACATTCACTTCCAACGTAAATTATTGATTGGGGGAGAAACATGAGTTTATGATCCATCATTTGTTGTCTATTTAAAAAAAATAGACGACATCCTGTATGTGTATTTAAAGTGTGTGTGTGTGTGTGTGTGTGTGTGTGTGTGCATGATATCTGTTCTTATTGCGTACAGAATGGATTGCGTAAACCAATAAAAGCTGACACAGTATCTACTGACATGTTTTATGTATTAATACAAATTTAATATCTCAATTTTGTTCTATTTTATGATTGAAATGATTTAGTCACCTCTGAAATATGTCATTGTTATAGTCTCATTCTTCACTGTTACTGAAAAGTTCCTTCGTAGCTTTTAATGTATTAATATTACTTAAATAACTCAACATTGGTCTGTTGAGTATCTTTTAGAAAATGCAATTATTTAGCAACCTAAAATATGTCATTGTTATAGCCTCATACTTAGCTGTTATTCTGCAGAAGATATGCTTCTTGTATTTTTTTTTTTATTCCTCAATGAAAAATCTAAAAATAAAATACAATTTATTCAGGATCACAGTGAAATGTTATTTCCTCCCAGCCCTTCAGTAGTCCCTTGTCCTATGGCAATTACTTTTTTGGGGGGAAAGAAAACAAACAGAACAGGACCACAACTGCCTCTGCCGGGCTTCATCAGGACTGAACCGGTGTAATCCTGCTTCCATCTCCGGAGTATTATATGAAATATTTAGTTTACATTCTTACACGTAAGCAGCTGCTGAACAACAAGCCGGTGCGGCGTGCAGAGGACTTGTGTGAAGGTAACCCCATTCATGGGTCCCCTCTGAGAAAGATGCACCCGCCATATGGCGAGCATAAACAACTGAGATATCCTACTCTTAAACCTGAGGGACCATGTAACTCTTATGAGCCTTGTTCATTAGTCCACGATGAACTCTGAAGGTGAGAGAGGGGAACGGTGCAGTAAAAGAAGCGTGTTACAGCGCAACGCTGAGCTTGACTTTGCGGGTTTTACGTGTGCTTGGCCACGCTATAACCGTGATTGACATTGGAATTGAATAATGGTTTCTCTAATTGTGGCTCTTAAACTGCATCCAAGTCTGTGCTTTGATCCTCAAGAGAAAAATGGAGCAATTGTGTGGAAACCTCCAACATATTCATGATTTGGTTGTTTTCAGTTTGGCAACTAGCAATTTCATTGTTGGCACAAGTGTGTTGTACAAAATGATTTGATGATCCAGGATCTCAGTTTGTAACAATAGCACTTCTGTTGCTGTGGGCACAATAATTCTCAGAAGAAAATAGTACACAGACTAAATACGGCTTTATTTTCACAAAGTACATCTTTGTAGCTTGACCTCAATTAACGCCATCACCGTCTACTTGGTCATGCGAGGGCTCAACCTTTGCTACTGAAAGCCTTTCCAAAAGATCTACAAGCACCACCTTGTCTGGCCTTGCATGAGGGATCGTGCCTTTTCTCTCCACCACAGTGCTTTTTTTCTTTCTATTAGCCCATTGAACCCATGCCCCTTCCAATGTGCTGATCTTTTAAAGAGGTTTGTTTCGTTGACTGAGCGGCTCAGAGACTCTCTGAGATATTTTCTGCAAATGAGACCACTTAACGCTCAGCTGTCTTTGCCTTAAGGATGTACAAATCCATTAATGGGCCATCAAAGCCTCCTAAAATGATTCTCGGCGAGCTTCCACAATGAGCTGCCACTCGCTGATAACCTTAGAGGGGGCCTGTTAGGTGGTAACTAACAGGTCAAATGACTGGTCAAATGCTGTCACAAAAAACCCTCTTTTTGGGTTTTTGGTTTAGCATAGCTGTCCTTGTTGTGTACAACACCTGCAAATGAAAAGCCCTGCTTGCACTCTCAGCCTGTCTTTGTGTGAGCGAATATACAAGCAAATAGTGGAGATTATTTTGTTTTTGACAGGTTTTTGGTATCGGCTTTTGACTTTAAGAAACACACCACAAGGCACTGCAGCAGGCTTTTCATTTCCAACAATGTGTGTGTGTGTGTGTGCTGCAAGCATGGCATGTGAATTAAAAGGACTATCTTGCACTTGACTGTAAGAGCTACGGGAAACTTAATTGTTGGTAATTGCCAATGGACACTCGATGCCCCAGCATCGCTTTCCAGTCTCTCATTGACAGATGCTACTCGGAGGCAGCCTCCTCCTCCTCCTCCTCCTCCTGCACACTCCCCACGAGTGAGTGCTCTGTGGTCAGGGGAGCCCATCGACCTGACGTGACGATGATGGATGATGCCAGAAAGAGCCGACGTCGTGGATCAAACCTAAAGAAATGTGACACTGAGGAATGGCGCCCCCAAAAGAAAGTTTCTCATCTGATTGAATATTTCCGGATTAGTCTCATCAGTTCTGGACGTCTTCTTCTTCGTCTGCAGACTGCAGGAGATACACACACATATGTGTATGTGTGTTTCTGTATGAAATGCTGAAGACAACATGTGTG
Organism: Merluccius polli; assembly: GCA_030340625.1. NCBI lineage: Eukaryota > Metazoa > Chordata > Actinopteri > Gadiformes > Merlucciidae > Merluccius > Merluccius polli. Next base: position 73,627 of record JAOPHQ010002297.1, read on the forward strand.
TTGTTGTTTTTTACCCCGCGGTTAACATTTGGGCCTTGATTAGCCAATGGTAACGCTGTTTTTGAAGTGTTTTGCCTGTGTGGTTTCTGTTACCACACACAGTATGATGTGACTGTGTAATCAACAGTATTGGGTAGTAACGCGTTATTAGTAGTAACGCGTTATTAGTAGTAATGCCGTTACTTTTTTCAGTAACGCGTTGTTTTTTTAAATTCAGTAACTCCGTTCCCGTTACCAAACGCTGCGTTACTCCGTTCCTTTTGGTGAGGTTTTACAACGGCACACAGTTCCTGATCAATAAAGTTTAATTGAATTGAAAAACAAAGCACCTCTAGCGTCACACACGCAATCAAACACGCGCCATGAAGAGGACTGGACAGGTCAGGGCACGGCATGAGTTTCTACTCGTGGAAATACTCACACTATTTTCAACTCGAGAGCAAAGCGAAAAAACCGGACAGTCCGGCTTTAGTCCTGTCCGGCGTCCGGCGCAGCAAGCCGGACGCGTATTTGTCCTACTTTTTTGAGACAACCCCGCCGGTCATAGGTCCGTGGTGTGTTACGATCGAGCGCGCACCCCCCGCCCGTCGTAGGTCCGCGGTGTGTTACTATTGCACGTACCCCCCCCCCCCCCCCCCCCCCCCGTTGGCCGTAGGTCCGAGGCGCGCCCCCCCCCCCTTTTGGTGCAATACTTTGGTGTTTGTGTCAAGGTTTGTGTTGGTGCACAACGGATCATATTGCTTGGATGATTAGATTCAGTGATGTGGATGCAAATGAATTGAAACGGTTGTTTTAATCAACAGTTTGTATTATTCAGTACAGAACTGAAATGACGGTGAGAGGGGAACTCAATCAATCAACCTTTATTTAATGGGAGCATTGGAAGAGCGTTTTACAGTAACTAAAAATTTACTTTCTCAGTAACGCATTACTTTTTGGTTTAAGTAACTGAGTTACTAACTGAGTTACTTTTTTACAAAGTAACTAGTAACTGTAACTAGTTACTATTTTTCAGTAACTAGCACAACACTGGTAATCAAACATTGCAAGTTGCTTGGCAGTATTTCAGTATTTTTGTACTCACAGTTAGGCTATTGATAACGTCTAAACTGACACATTTTCTTGGCTGCATTTTGTTTATTCAGTGTTAAACAATTATTGTTAAACAGTTATATGCTAATGAAGAAATGTACCAGTGACATTGTGTTTACACACAATGTCACTGGTACATGTTTAAATACACCTTATCAACAAACCACATAGGGTCTACCCAAAAAATGCAACAATGGTTGCACACAAATGTGGAACAATAGTTATTCAAACATTGGTTTGGTTTTGGATTACACAATCGTACACATGACATAATCATTATGGGCATCTTGTTATTTCAATATGAATACAAGCTAAGTTTAACTTCCACTTGGTTCAATCTGTGAATACGTCAGTTCTCATCCATCACGCTGACATCGATTAAAAGTTTCTGATGGATTAAACTCTCTGAGAATGCTCTTCTCAGCCCAACCATTCAAAGTTGAATCGACAGCTCATCTTAGCTTTCACTGAAACATAAATAAGCCTTGCCTTATACTGACCCAACCAACTAAAACTTTAATCCAGATAGCCAAATCGGAGCATCTGTTGGGGATGCAGGGACAAGCCATAGGTAACCAAGTGGCAGGTAGAAGAAGCAGTGTAGCTTCTGTGCCCCCGCCCTACATCTTTGTCTTTGTTCCTCACGCTGTTAATTTTAGGCTGATGTTTCTGCAATCATTTGAACACTATAACTAGAGAAGGTCTCTGTACAGCCACGGCATTCAAATTCAAAGAATAAGTTGTTGACGCTTAGCAGACGTGATGTTAACAGACACAAATGATTTAAGAAAATCGAGCTGGTCAAAAAAATAGATATTCGGAAATGTTTGACACACAAGTGGATGTGCCATTCTCTAGAGATACAGCCAATACAATCCCCCTTTTCACAATTTATAAATGCATCTATTTACAAAAGTAACACGAGTAATGTCGAGTAAGGAAATTAACATTTCCTTTAAAAGCGCAAATTTACTTTTTAAAGCGTGTCAACTGAGTGACAGTGAAATTGGATATATTGCATTATAAAAAAATGCCTACATATTTTCAACAAGAAATAATTGCTAATAATTACCGGTGCATACTACAAAGGTTACATTAAAATGAAGGTGTGAGTGTATGTGTGTGTGTGTGTGTGTGGGGGGGGGGATCTGCAATTCACCTCACTGTAGTTATTTACCTTAGCCATGGCTCAATTTTATTTCTCATTATTTTCATGGCAGAAATAGACACAGGGCACCTGGAGGTAAACACCAGCCCAGCCTCTTGTTACTGTATTGGCTCTGTGGGGAATTATTGTGTAAAGACTTATGAAGAAAAAATGGAGAGCTACGTAAATGAATCCTGGAAACACGAAGCCACCCTCTGTATATAATAATGATAACAGAATAAGCGTTGTGGTAGAGGCACATACATGCAGTGTTTCCTCTCCTCCTTCTTCTCCACAAAGCCAACTTTAAAATTAATAGCAGACGTATGCAACTGTCCTCATTATGTCAGCGTATTGTGCAGTGTGACTGTTCCTTTGGCGTTCTCCAGGGCATCTGTTTTAACAGTGCTCCCATGCACTCACATGCCCACGCCGGCAAGCCTCGTTTGGGCTTGTGAATATCATAGCGCATTGTCACGTGCATGTGCACACACACACACACACACACGGACACACACTCTCCCCAGTCTGTGTGCTCCCTTTTGTGCTGCAAAGAAGGGCAAGGAAAAGGGAAACTAGGGTAATTTCTAGGATGTGAAGAATGCACAAACACACGCACAACCACACACACACACACACACTTTGAATATTAAAACCTTTTTAATCACGTTGGCTTTTCAGTTTTTGTCATGTTTTTTTGCCAAGGTGTTTTCTTGCCAAGATGTTTCCTCTTACTTTGAGAGAGTCTATGGAGTCTGTCATGGAGGTGGGAGGTGTGTGTGTCTGGGTGGGGGGGGGGGGGGGGGGGGGTTGTAGTCAAGCCTGTCTCAATGAAAGAGCAGACCAGTGTGGTTTATAAATAAAATTGACAGCAGGCCCTGAACTGAACCATGACTTGAATGTTTAAAGGGATGGCAGCATCTTTGTGTGTGTGTGTGTGTGTGTGTGTGTGTGTGTGTGTATGTCTGTGTGAGTGTGTGAGTGTGTGTGTGTGTGTGTGTGTTTGAGGCCGGGGAAATCTCTTTCTGAAGAAAAGCGCAGCCAAGTAGTGCTCTCTTCTCCAGGCATGAATATGAAGCAGGGCGGTCCCCGCGGCGGAGCGCTCTGAGGAATTACACCATGTTGCCGTAGCGACCGTGCCAACGCTGTGTGGTGCATTGGGGAGATTGGGGATAGAGAAGAGGTGTGGGGACTGGTGTGTCTGTGTGTTTGTGTCCATCTGTCTGTCTGTCTCTGCGCGTGTGTTTGTGTGTCGGTGTGTGCGTGTGTACGAGTGTGCATCCGTGTGTGTGTGTCTCTGTGCTTGTGTGTCTGTCTGTCTCTGCGGGTGTGTTTGTGTGTCGGTGGGCGTGTGTGAGTGTGTACGAGTGTGCGTCCATGTGTGTGTGTGTGTGTGTGTGTGTACTTGGAGGACAACACAAAAGAACAGCAAGGTGAAGCAGAACACCACATGGGCCAAGTGGAGATGAAGGTGAAGGGGAGTTGAACGACGACAAACTCAGATGGCCTGAGATGCTCCGATGGGGGAGAAGATAACATTGAACGAAGAAAGACAACAACAACACAACAAAACAACTCCTGCAAGAATTTTTCCGGAGGATGCCAGCAGGATTATCGATTTTGTATTTATTTATTTATTTGTATTTCTTAAAAAGAAAATATCTGTTGAAATCGTTCCTTTTTATCAGTATCGGGAATCTCACGATGAACGACATTATCTCAAACAAACGATGAGTGACAACAACAATGTCTTTTGTCATACAGTGAGAGAGTGAAAATTGCTTCGCCAAATCAATATCCCCGTGGCCACGTTGAGACCGCCGTGTGTGTGTGTGTGTGTTTGTGTGTGTGAGGTTTTTGTGTGTGTTTCTTTTGCTGCCTGTTTCAGCACGGGGACCGGGCTTTTGCAATGACTACTTCCATTGTGTTATGAGTGCTCAGAGTTGCTCACTCATGGTTTACCGTATGTTCCTCGTCACCGTGCCTTTAAGACGCTGATTATTCCCCTGCCGTTGCCATCAGGACTTGATAGTCTTTGTTTGGAAGCCGAGGATATCGCTCTTGACATCTGAACGCAAATGAAGGAATACCTCTGGCAAGGTGTTGTGCTTCATACCCTATTTGTATGAAGATAATATAGATAATAATATTATTGTTATCTGAGTGTTATAGGGCTCGCTGTGGTGTGCACGTGATAACCTACACTGCGCTGAGATTTTGCGCTGACTTGCTGCAGCCGATGGACTTAAAATGGGAAACGGAGAAAAATGTGTGTGCTCATAAAATATATTAGTTATATTAGGTTCATAAAACATAGTGTGGACCACTTGTACACAACTCCCTGCGTATAAAAACATTTATTTTCAGAGTAAATAAGTGAGATATATAGCAGGCCTACTACAAGAACAGAGATTGAAGTTTTACATCATAGTTTTTGTTTTTGCATTAGCAATTTGAACAGTTTATAATAAAAACGGTGGTAAGCAAGGATGCTGTTTCAGTCAAAATAACTGTATGGAAATGAACTTGCAGACTAGTTGGACCGTTCAGCAGCTCCGCGCCTCAGACTGTTTGACACAGAGATTAGATACCTACTTTATGCAGATGATCTTATTCTGTTGTCCCCAATTGGTCTCCAACATAAACTGACCATCCTGGAACAATACTGCCATAACTGGGCCTTGGATGTACATTTTAAGAAAACCCAAATCATGATCTTAAAAAAACAGATGTCTTGAAAACAAAGATTATTTTACTTTGAACAACACCCTAATTGAACACACACAAACATTACACTTACCTTGGCAATTTCAATATGGCAATAAATGCACTCAAAGAAAAAGCACTCAATTTGATAGTGTCATTTTACCAGATTTTACGAAAAGCTTTATATTGAAGTGAGGTCTGAGGCCCACTCAGTAGATTGGACTATGAATCATGGGATAACACATAATAGAGGCCCTCAACACTGAATTATGTCCATGAACTCTAAACGTCCAAAGGAAAACACCAAATAATGCCTGCCGAGCAGAACTGGGACTTTTCCTGTTATTGTAAAACATACAAACATGGGCAATAACATTTTGGACACATCTGGATTCAAGTCCAAAAGACACTTCCATTCAAAGCACTGAAGACTCTGAAGCTGAACGCTGAAAACAGCCCCCTTCGTCAGCTAACGGTGAAGCTAACCAACCAGGCTCCCATCCGCACTGATTTAAAACAACACGGAATACAATTAATTATGAGTCAGTGAAAAGATCTATATTTAGTAATGAAATAAAACCCCAAAGTAGACAACATTTCTATTTGACTCTAAACAGAGAATATCAATTAGCTGAGTATCTCCACTCTGTCAGAGGTACGAACCAGAGACTGATCTACAGGCTCAGTGACCACCAATTGGCAGTAGAAAGCAGGAAGTTACAGACAGACCTGGCTGCCCAGAGAGCGTATATGTGGTGACTGCTCGACAGGGGCGGAAGAGACAGATGCACTTCCTCCTCTGCTGTGAGAAGTTGTCTTCAGTAAGAGCTACGAGCCTCCACTACGGGGAAATAGCCAAGAAAAAAACAAATGTCCTAATGTTATCCCCACAGGAGGAACTGGCAGTTCTCATGGATTAAGGGACAGCGGCTCCTCTGGCAGCTAAATATGTATCTGCCACAGTTTGTGAGACTCACAACCACTATAAGATCCCCAAAATTCGGAATTTGCATGATATTAAGTAATTGTATTAAACTGTATACAATTATATTGTATTGCATTATATTGTATAGCAGTCAAAGAATGGACTGAATCAGTATAACATAGAACCTGCATATGTGACACCTGTGTATATGCAATATGTAATGTCATTTTATATCCTCTGTAAACTGCTTTGGCAACATTTTTGTTCATGCCAATAAAGCTATTTGAATTGAAAATTGAATTGAGAGAGAGAGCGAGAAAGAGAAAGAGAGAGAGATGAGAGACTCTCCAACTCCTTCTCTTATTGCTCCCAGATGCATCAAAGACTGCGTGAAATGCCACTCTGGCTTCCATAACGTGGCATACTTCCAACCCTGGGAACGACAATACATGAGTGCCAAAAAGGGCACAGGAGGTGTTGAAAAGGGTTGTGGAAATAATCATGAGTTTCAGCACTAAAAGGAAATGGCATGGTCCTATATCTGCGTGATATTCCTTCATTATCAGGGTGGATGTTGCATGAATGTAGCAGTCGTCATCGGATATGACTACATGCAGTTGAGTTGAGCTATATTTAAATTTGATGAAAAACTGGAAGATATTCTCACATCTCCAGCACCATAGGACTTAGCCATGAAAATATATGAAGTAGAACATGCTGTCTATGAGGCATGAGAGCTTACCAATGAGCCATCTCAGCATGTCTCTTCTGTTGAGATCATCACCTCTTTCTGCTCTTCAGTGGCCAACATATGTTCATTTGTTGGAGCTTTACAGTGTCTTAGATAAAAAAAAATAATAATAAAGTACATTTCAATTTCAATGGAATTGAATTTAACTTAACACATGTAGGCCTAATGAATAAATACTTAGAGTACTAAGACTTCTGCTGCTTAAATTTAAATCTTAAAATCGTATTTATTAATAGTGTTTATGCCATGAATGTGTGTCCCTGTGATTATGTGTACATCTCTTTGAATCAGTTAAATGCTGTTAAGCTACATTAGCTCAATGGATTCCATTCAATGTGGTACATATGTCTTATTTTTTTAAACCCGCTTAATGATTTTCTTTGGACTGCACATTTTTAGCATACCATCTCATTACGTACTTCTGATTTGGATAAAGGATTTATTTTTCATTTTTGGTTTTAGGTCATTAACTTATGCTCTTGTTTTGGGTGACTTGTTTTCTTTTTTTTTTGTATATTTCCCAAAATATTGTTGACTTTTGCGTATCATCATAGCATGTCCCCATGATGAAGGTCACTAGGTATGAATTTTCCACTCAGCTATTTTTGGGGTCTTTTTTAAAATATTTTCATTCATTAAAAATATATATTAAAAATAAGAGATGTAAATTTAACATTTAGGTTCGCCATGGCTAAGTTCTATTGTGCTCTGGATGTGAGAATATCATAAAAATGGTAATCAAAATGAAATAACTTTTTGCCTTGTTAAGCTGTTTTCACTTTAAACCTCATAGGCTATCTCTCAGAAAACAGTAGTTTTGTAAAAGTAAAAGTGATCACACGTATAATGGATGCTCTGAATTTGATTGAAAAAAAGCTTTGGATAGGATAACTGGTTTTGGTTTATCAGATCCTCTCAAAAACCCACTGTTGTACCCAGTACAGTATGACTAGAATCACATTCTATAGTTAAACTGTACTGTAAGTATGAATAACAATTGTTTGGTTCAGATTAATTACATATATAAACTCATGTATGTAATATCCCTCAGAGATTAATAAAGTAAAAGCACCCATCTATCTAGTGCTTACCCCTACCACATTCTTTGTGTACTTTCTGTAAAATAGGAGAAATATGTGAAATAGGATGGAATGTAGCCAAACATTTAGATTAGATGTTCAGCATTGAAACACATTCATTAGAAGTGATTACAACAATTACAGCCATCAATAAATTAAAAGCTGTAATTGTGATCCACACCAATATTTATTTTTATCATTTGTGATTCACTTGTCTGTGCTGGCATAGACTATAAACTAAATCCCCATTAGACTGGAATCTTTAAACTTTGTTGTATTTGCATTTGGTACAACTGAAGCTCAATCAAGAGACATGATGAAGTCCGACTTACAGCTTCTGACCAATGGTCTCCAGAGGTCCAAACATTATTTCATTTGGCAAAAAAAACAAAAAAACACATCGGTCCCTTTTCATCTTTCAGGCTAACTGTCAACCTATTAGTACACAGTGTCCCAGTTCACTGCCAGCAGCATGGATACGCTCCAATAATTTCTCAGTCGGAAATAGGCAATTCTTCTGGATTGGAGCAAACCAGTGTGTGATTTCCAACAAATGTGTTAAAAAATAAAAAGAAGGAAAAAAGGCAACATTAAATTGGGAGTCCAGCACACACACACAAGGCTTGACTTTGGCATCAAGTCGCCTGAAAAAAACCCAAAGACAAACGTTCCCAGAATCTTTAATCATTTATTCGACAGACATAATGCAGGATCTTCCCGGGTATACGCTTTCATCTAAAAATGAAATTTCATTGATGTCTGCATGCTATAAGAGTTTCAGGGGTACATAAGAAGAGGGAGAAAGCATATTTGTTTAAACACAGTCAATAACTTGCACAAGTGTTATGGCACCTTAGGGTAATATCACACCACTTGGAAAAACATAAGTGGATATTTATTGAATAGCTGTCACAAGCTCCTGTTTATATTGAAGCACTATAGCAAAAATAAAAAAAAAAAAAACATGAAAAACACCATTGTAGAGCAAGAAAATGGCTTTTACATCTTAGATGACTACCATTCATTATTTAATGCCGGACGGTTAAGCAAATAGATGAATGGCTTTGCTTCACTCGCTGACATTTGTAAATGAAACAGCTTGGTCTCCTCTGTGAGAGAGACCGGATCCTTCTTCCTCTGTCTCTGCAGGAACATGGTGAGAACGAGACCCAGAGAGCAGAAGTATCCATGCCAGGTGGGACCACTTACACCCGCCGTTGTGAACATAGTGGACAGGATATCTGAATGTCAGCTCAACCTCCAGGGGCTCTTTCAGTTTGCCTCTGTTTAATGATGTCAGAACAAGAGCCACGGTAGATGATGGGGGGGGGGGGGGGGGGGGAGGCATATACATATACCCTTCCCGCCAGTGGGGGGGGGTTTAAAGAAAAACACAGGCAGGTATAGAGGTAATGAAAGTACCTGCCTTACTTTCATTTAACAAGGTATATCTGGGAACATGCAGACACCTGGCGGCCGCGAGATGTGAAATAAATAGAGTGTCTCTAAATGCATTCATTTCCAGCCAAAGATTAATTTGTGAGAGCATAGAAAAGCACGGCTTTTTTTCTCGACAAACACAGAATAAAGGAACAGAAACTCATGCAATGCATGAGTCATTTCTGAGTAACTTGCTGGCTGCCTTTAAAGCTGGGCTCCCACATTCAAAGACCCCCTTAATCTGAAATGCGTAACATCATGTTCTTTTCCCTTTCTCGTCCATACTATGTGTAATCCGTGGTTCACCTTACACAGGTTACCAGAATCTCTTAATGCTCCACCGTGCTGACAGCTTGCACCTCATTGGCTGTCAGACTAGTCTATTATCAGGACATCCACCCCGGCCCACCTAACACCCCCCCCCCCCCCCCCCCCCCCCTGTTAGTCCTGACAACTCCTCTATCATGGGTTTGAGGCCCCCTGCTATGGCTGGGAGGGATCCAGCCCTGTCGCCTGTGGCGAATCTCCCAGGCGATCTACTGTTGAGCAAGCCGCTGTCACAATTTGGCGTTAACCTGTTACCAGCTTTGGTGCTCTGTTAAGAGACAGGGCAGGGGGAGAAGACCCTTTGAAAAGCTGAAAAGACAGTAGGCTGGATATTAGGTGTTTTTTTAAATGAAATATATAAAATATATATATATATATATACACGAGTCAATATCTGTGCTCGGATTGAATGAAACTCCTCATTGGGTAGCTGACTGTGTCAGCGTTCTGTGATAGGCTACAGCGCCCCTCCCCCCTCCCCTACACAATGCAGATGTGTTGTTGTGTCACTCTGATCACTCACACACAGAACAGCTCTCTGTCTCTCCCTCGGTCACTCAGGTTCGCGGGTCGTTTTCCGTTAATGTTTAGGGTTTCTTCAGGTTTGTTATTACTTAGGTTGGTAGTTACTTATGAACCAGTAGAGTTCTGGTAAACGTGGGTTCGTTCAGACGTGGTGCCGACTCGCGTTGCGTCTGTGCCTGTCGGAGATTTTTTTTTCTTTTTCTTTTTTTAACCGTAATCTGGCTGCCTGGCTCTAACCAGTTTTTTTTTTTACTTCACGCACGGTGTCCGACACTTTCTTGCTGTATTTCGTGAAAAAATAAAGCTAGTAGTGGTATCAATATTGGAAATCAAGCTACACACATACACACACACTCTCTCTCTCTCTCTCCCTGCCGGTGTCGTGGCAAAAAGTGATTGTCTGCCAGAATGTGATTTCTGGCCGCGGGAGCGCGCACAGCAGCCCGTTGAGCGGTAGCGCAAAAACGTCTGCTTTTCTCTGGAATAAACGGCCATAATATGCAGATACACACAACTGTATTATAATGTAATTATAGCAAAGGCACGTGTCTTCGAAAGTTTAACGTTTGTTCTTCAATCAATTTTTGGCAGATGAAAATGCCTATTTTGTGTTGTAATGGTCCTTTAAAATAATTCCAAGGTGTCCTGTGAGCTCCAGTGTTTATTATGAAGCTTATGAATGAGATCGTCATATTTAGGTAGAAATCTTATTTGGCCTTCAATCAATTTCTGGCAGACAATCATTTTTGGCACGACACCGGTCGTCTGAGTTTTTTTTTTTTTTTTTTTTTAAACCGTCAGCTGGCTCTAACTGTATTTGACTTCACGCACTGAGTGTCTGACACTTTCTTGCTGTATTGGATGAAAAAATAAAGCTAGTAGTGGTATAAATATCGCAAATTAAGCTAGTGAGGTGAATTTCGTTATATACATTTACAGGTTGTTCTCCTTCTTTCTTTTATTTGTATTTCACTCATTCTTAATCTGTAAAAGGCTTCTGCAAACAGTCCTGTGTCTCTCTGTAAACAATAGGGACAATCCTGAGTGCCTGCTGAAAACAGCAAGAAGATGCCCTAATGACCTCAGAAGGTTTTGAGTAGTACCCTTTTTGAGTAGTAAATCTATACTTTCTTCCAGACGCATTGTTTCAGCTTGCCGGACTGCCACGTATGGTCTGGCTCAGGCCTATAAGAAGTGTGTGCATTAGAGAGGATGCAGATTTGGCCACCATTCAATGCATTGAATGTCATCCCGCTTGTGTTCTCTGTAAATAAAAAAGTTATATGCTCAGACACTTGTGGGAGCGGACCTCCATCATTTCATCATCCACAGACCAGTATTCTGGCAGCCGAGAAGAATACACCACACTAAATAGTTTGTTTGCTATCGTGATCAAAACCATTGATCTGAAGCTCAATGCTGATGCTGTCCTGTAAATAGTTTTCTAATCAGCAATAAATAACAATTTATGATCAACCCATATCAATTGCATGCTTAAAATAACATACCGGTTAAAACCTCGCTCATTTCAAGACAACCCGACCCACTTCCGGGTTAAATCCCGCCCACCCCGAGTACAGATACAGATAATTCATATGGTTTACAGATACAGATAATGCTGTAGGCCTACTCGCTCATCCCTTATATATATATATATATATACTCAATATACAATACAATACAATATATATATTATTTTTTCCTTTCATATATATGTGTGTAAAAATGGAGTCTGGAGGTCAGGTTTTGTTGTTTTTTTTCAAACTGAAGAGGATCTTCAGATGTAGTTATAATTAGTTCACGGGTGTCAACTGCCAAACAATGTGTGAACAGTACGGTGTACAACGCTTCATCTTTTTTCTATCTTTAGCCCAAGCCTCCCTGCATTTCCATTCTGTTTTGTCACAAATGCAATGTAAGGGCAGAGTAAATTAGCTCTGCGTCTGTGAAATTCCTACAAGAGCCATGACGTTATTTTATGAGCTATTTCGCAAGCATCCCGCGGAAGACAAAATGGATTTCAATAGTGCAGCGATGCACCACAGCATTTCTTTCTTACCTCGTACGGGGCGTTATAAAAACCATTTACTGCTGTATATCTGGCTGGGGCCGTACATAATCCATGGCTTATTGATGCCACCTTGTTGAGTTGAACACAGATTACAGCATTGGGCTCCTGCGTTGCGCAGTAGCCCTCTTTCTCATTTGCAGAATGAGGAAAAAAATAAATAAAATCATTCGCACTAAGTACTGCTTTTTCACCCTTTTAATTATTAAAGCATCACGATAGGGGTGCACGGGCCTCCATATATCACTGCGTCGTTGCCCTTATCTGCGCTAGCAACGCTGTCATCTATTAACTAAATGCACACCTCAGGACGCGCGGCTGTCAGCCAAGTCAGCAGTTGGTCCCAAACAAGTTAGCAAAAAAATACTCTGCCGTAAGAAAAACTGTGGTGACCTTTAAAAAAGACATTGTTTATTCATATAAGTATGTTTACAGTAACACAAAGCTTTTTGTTTTTTGGTTGCTCTGTTTTTGTCCTTGTTCATTAGTCATTGTGATTGCTTCTCCTTGGCTGTTTCACACACCCAAGTTTTTGTTGAGTTGTGAATAACAAAATCGCATCAACACAAACTTGGAACAGCTCTACACCAGCATTAAGCTTAGGGCAAATGTTAGGGCTAGCGCTAATGTTCATATGTGCTGGGGCTAATGTTAGGATTATTTTAGGGCAAGCAGTGCTAGGGCTAATGTTAGGATTAGGGTAGGGGCTCATTTTAGCATTAGGTTAGGGCTAACGTTAGGCTAGCACTAATGTTAATATGATCTTAAGGGCTTATGTTAGCATTAGGGTATACTCTAATGCTAACATAGGGCTAATATAAGGATTAGGGGGGCTAATTTTAGCATTAGGGTAGGGCAAATGTTCAGATTAGGATTGAGGCTATTTTGTTTAGCTCTAAATACATTGACAGATAAATGTTGCAATCGACTAATCCCTTTAAACATAATAGTCAGCATGGGAAACGCTCCTCCTGTGTATTTGCTGAAGCATCTAAATCCTCTCTAATTCATGTCGCCATGCCGACTGTGATGCGCATGTCTCTTATACCCCCTGCTGTTATCAGTACGTGTAATGGGAGAATCGTATACGACATACAATTTCACTGGGGGTGCGGGTGTCTGTGCTCATTATGAAAGCTTGCATGGAGTTACGATTCACTGGCCAACCACCCTGGGGACACAAGGCTTTTCCTATACAACGTGTAACCATTTGCTCTATCCGTGGTCGTAGTGGTGTATGTTCTGCTAAATTGTCTGAACGGAGCTGGGACACACAGAGCCGAGCCTGGCTAATGTCTCCCGCCCTGTCTGCTGATCTGCAATCTGTGGCTCTGCTTGCATCGCCCTCAAATAAGTCCCCATTGTGGCCGCTGCCTTATTCCTTCTTCTCCTACTCCCCCCCCCCCCCCCCCCCCCCCCTCTGTGGGTAAAGCAGCAACCAGCAGCACCACCACCACTAGCGCCACCACCACCACCACCACCACAACAATCACAGAAATCCTCTGAGAACATCTGCTAATGATGCATGTCGACAAAGCGTACAGTGGGGTTTAGGAGGCAGAAAGCCAGAATTGCACCTGGAAAGGGGCCCGTGTGTACAGGCTGTCATTAAGTGATCCAACACAAAATCCTGTGTTAGCAAACAGCAATCCCACTGCAATGCCTTTGAGCAAGGCCCGCTCGCCCCACCAGCAGACTCCTGTGGAGCTTTACCTTCCAACTTGAAAGCAGAGAAACTTTTTTTATTTTTGGTTAAAACAATATTACGACCCTAATGTCCACCATAAAAAAATCCCCAACCACACAGCAACTGTGCACTGGATCCTCAAGCGTGATGAGGACGGCACTTAAAACGGCACGTGCCGAGGCGATGGTAAAATTGAGAAGCCGCAGAGAGACAAACGTACGGCGTGAGGAATGGTGAGCCTCGCCAGAAAGCAGTCTTTGACAGGCTTGAAGATTGGCCACATGTCCACAAAATAGGATAACAGACTATCGCAGCACAGCAGTTACTCAGGTCATTTCACAGACAGGGAAGAAATGAAAGAAAGTGCTTAATTTTCTTGCTGTAATGATGAGTTTGATTGAAATCGTTTAGTTTTTTTTATGTGAATAAATCGTAAAAAAAGAGACTATAATCTCAAAGATCTAGCTAAATGAAATAGCTAACTGTCGTTAAACCAGCTTGTCCTCATCAAAAACTTAAATTAGCTGACAGGAAACTTTATTCAAAGAAGGATTGCAGTGAGTTTTATTAGCACAATAAAACAATACAGAATAAAATTCAAACCAATGAAGACCATTGCAATGCTAAATAATTCACACCTGTATTACACACGAGATTGGAGAGAGAGAGAGAGAGAGAGAGAGAGAGAGAAGTAATATGTCTTAAGTGCTACTAACAATACTTCCTGGGACAAGGCACTGGCCTTATAGCAGGAGGGGGGCCACTGTGGCTGCCCACTATGTCCAGAGACAGGTCAAAAAGCAGACATCAAAATCCCAAAAGGGAAACAACGAATAACACAGACAAATTTTCAGTTTCTTTAAAAAAAACCAAATATTTTTACTTCCAATGTTTACTCCAGGCTACATGGTTATAACTGCTTTAATATATGTAGCCCTACATTACAATGTTATTTTCTATATTTTAAATATACTTCATTCCCCCAATACCAAGTGAAACGAGCAAGTATGGATCAATGCTGTAGATTAATTAAATGTATTAAATACATCCATATGAATCATAGATAGATTCACAGGAACATGTTACGCCACTTGACAGTCTGTATAGCCGATGCCTTGAAGCTACGCTGTAGGCAGCTTTAATAGATTTTATTTAAATATAAATATGTATTAAAATGATCTGAATATAATAATTAATGCCACTTTTGGGAAGCTGCAGACCATCATTAAAGATGGAGGACACCAGCTGGCACAATGGTGTCAATCACTTGTGTGGTGGTGGAATCAGCCTCCAACCTGCTGTCAGAATTCAACTTTCCTATGCTGGCATTTCAAAGGCAGATGAGTTCAGAACTAGTGTGAAAAATGCAGTGGATGTGTAGGAAGAGCATGATTTTTTAAAATACATATTTATTCAGTTACTTGCTTGAATACAATATCCAGGCCTGTTAATGGGTGTAGCTAGTTTCTGGCAGGACACTCTAGTCATGCGCCACCTTTCAGACGGCTAACACGGTCCAATCAAACGCACGTACACTGATAGGCGGTCAATTTAAGACCCTCCACCTCACACTCTCTGCGATGTTAAGTGCAGAGCTGGATTTCACCCACCACCCCCCCGGCCTCCACCTGCTTTGGTTCTGCTCTGTATTGTATGTAACCAATGGGTCGTCTGCCATGCTTTAAATCCTACAGCAGGGGAGCACCCTAAAAGAGTGAATCCATACCCCCAAACTAAAATGTATTACCTTTACATGCAATAAACGGTTAGATCTGACATGAGTGATTTCTGACAGAACTAGTATGATGGCTCACAGGCTTGTGCGTTTGCTTCATACACTTTGATGCACATAAGTAAACCAATTGAGTCACAGCCAGGATAGTCTAGTTCAGTGGTTCCCAACCTTTGACTTTAGGTGTACCACTAAATTATCATCAAGACCTTTGGCGGACCACCTCATATTCAATGAGGCACAGTGGCTGAGCAAAGAGTGCCAGCGCCCCCTTTATACACATTTATTACTGAAAGGCCGTGGCCAGTGGGAAATCAGTGCAAAGAAAAAGTCAGCAACGCTGCATATGCTCCCAGTGTGTTTATTTAGCAAACATAAATGAACACAAAACATCAATGGAAAAACATATGGTGAATGCATGAAGCGATGCCACTTTTGAAATAACAGCAAGCCATAATACTATATTTACTGAACAATATGTATAATATATTTATTTTGAATTATGTATATTATGTTTTCTATTGTTGTAAATGTGTCTATTTCAAGAATAAAATCTGCCATACCACCTGCAGTACCCTCATGTACCACCAGCGGTATGCGTACCACAGGTTGAAAAACTGATAGTCTCTAGACTATCCTGGCTGGGAATGTCTTAATGACATGTATCTGTGAGGTGCTTTGGATGAAAGTGTCCGTACTAGTAGTTATAGGAAGCTTTTACCAAAAAATTACAACTGAAAACTCAAAGCAATATTTCTGTAGCAGCACACATACCCCTTCGCTTTGCTTCCCCATGAAAGAAACAGTAGGGAGCCTATTAAGTTGATGCATGTGAAGTTTAAGCCAGAGGGCAGAACCAGCACCACGGCCTTTGTGAGTCTGGATGTCTGTTAGATGTGTGCAATAGATGCAGTGTACTCTGACTTCATCAGTAACCCACAACGGTTTGAATTTTGGAAAGATTTGGGAAATGTCTTAACGGGCCCCTATTTTACCACCAGGAGTGATGCTGATTAGCCATTACAAGCCGTTTCAAAATCTATCCTATAATGACATCAAACGTAGGAGTGCCCACCCCATGTAGTATGATAGATAGATCATAGATTAACGTAGGCGTATATATGTTCATCATGCATCTGGGTGGACACTCCCACATGTGATGTCACTATGGTAATATTTTGGCAAATCAATATCACACCTCGCAGAGAAATAGGGGCCATTGAAGTCAAGTCAAAATGTCAGGTTTTTTCCATTGCGCTTTATGTAATGCTTGCTCTCCGCCTTACAGCACCGAGAGAGAAAGAGCAATGACATCAGAAACATCAATATTCCTACACTGCCACTAAACCAAAACGATAGGCACCATTTATTCATAAAGGAATTGGGTTTGCAAGACTTAGCATTCTGTCGTTACTACCTAATCCCGCTTCTACAATAAGGATTGACAACTCGATCACTAGCTTTGTACACAAATCCCAGCAAAATAGGAAGTAATGACATTGTCTAGTCTGCCCAAAGGCAAAATAGAGTAGCAATGAAGTAGTCTGCCTCCCTTTACTAATTGCAAGCATTCATGTCTATTCCATTGTCTTCAATGAGCATTACACAATGGACATTATCACATTATGTATTTGCATAACGTCTATTTCTTTTTCTTTTTGTATGACAATGGCACTTGTGTTTCCTCTTCCATGCCCCTGCAATAGGCCGGCGTTTGGTCAGGCGATTCGTAATGCATTGTCATCTCTGCTGCATTCAGTGGCCTTGGCTTAATGGATCGTGTTCATAATCACTTATCAACCGTAGCAATCACAGCTGATACACTTAAAAAGAAGGTGGATCCAGTGATCCAAGGAGTTTGTCTCTCTTGTTCTGACTAAGCGCTTTAAAGGACGTTTCGAAAAATATGCTTCAGTGCCGTGGCGTATATTGCACTTGTTCGGCACGTTTTTGCATATTACGAATATGAACTAAAGTCAAGACCAATACCATAATAGAAATGTTCGATTTGTGTTCTTCAGCCTTTTTAGCGACAGTCAGCTACTAGTGTGAAAAGTGACATAACGAGAACATAACAATGTCACATCACATATCCAATTAAATGAATGTATCTGCACACTGCACAAAATGTACTTGGTTTGCACATTGTCTGTACGGTTTGAACCTTTGTTACAGTAACAGTAATGTGCCTGCTCGTTCCACAACACGCGCCCACAGCCTCAGAACTCAAAAATGGGCCAACGCACCCCGAAAAAGAGACATCCTACCCCCAACTCGGCTACAGTCAGCTACAGAGTCTCTTCCGGTGGGAATGAAGGTAGGCTATACTATGAAATACACTCTCCAATGCATTAAAAACAGCCCTAGAACAGTCCTAGAACTATGAGTTTAAAACCGCCCCCACAAAAATGTTTGTTTTTTTTCGTTAAGGTTAAGTTCCATCAACGAGACACAACTCAGACCGTGCAGACATTTAATTAACTGTAGGATTCCTCTTCCTGTCCCTGATGTGACAAGTTGGATTCTTTATAGTAATTGAACGTGCGTGTGTTTTACACTCTGGGCTCATTTAACACCCTTCAGTCCCAACATCAACGATGACGATGAAGAAGAAGAGAGGATAAAAATCAGCTGCACTCCATGAGGAGGTTTATCTTTGGTGGCTGCTGATTTGGTTGCTCTGAATTATTCATCAACAGAAACGAACGGCCCGCGCTGCCGGTGAAGGCAGAGAGGGAGCGAGGGAGATGGAGAGGGAGAGAGTGAGAGAGAGACAGAGAGGGAGAGAGACAGAGAGGGAGACAGAGAGGGAGTGAGGGAGACGGAGAGGGAGAGAGAGTGACAGAGAGGGAGAGAGAGCGAGAGGGAGAGAGGGAGCGAGGGAGATGGAGAGGGAGAGAGAGAGAGAGACAGAGAGGGAGCGAGGGGAAAGCAGCCTCACCTTATCACTCTTAATCTTAGAAGCTGCAGTAATGCAATTCCTAACATTTAGCACTTAATGGCGTGTCAGAGAGAGAACATGATCTAGGGCCATTAGGCTTGTTTTGTGCTGAGGCTCCAAACAGGCCTTTGCCTCTCATCTGGGCTAGCGAGTGCAAGCAGAGCCGACAAAATACCTTTTCGAAAAAAGTGGGTGAAGATAGTCCAAAGTTTTAGACTATGTTTCAGGACTTTTGACCATGTACCTTGTATGGTGCAAGTCATTGATTGTGCAGTTTTGGACATCAGCTTTAAAGCACACTTTTACAAAAAAAGATTATTGTTATTATGATTATTATTATGATCATTATGATTATTATGATTATTATTCATTACTGTGTTTGTAGTGCTGAATCATATTTGTAAACCAATAGACAGCTTATGTATGGTATGACATGATATGCATACAGTTACAAACTTAACTTTAAGTTAAACTTAATGTAAATAAATAATGTATAATATTATACCGAGCACCCAAATCGATCATTTAACAATACATTTTTACATGAGACGTATCTTATGTAGATTAGAGCCAACATTAAAGCTGCTCTAGTTGACCAAGAGCTAGGTTTAAAACAAAATTGGTTCAGCCCTTCATGGATGTGAAAGTATACAACAAACAAACATCAGCTCCTCCTTGACGTCACCCTCCCACCCCTCAGTCCCGTTGCGCGGACACCATCTACACGAACAGGCAGTACTGGCCTCAGAGCTTTTCTGATTGGTCACAGCCTCAGAGCTTTCCTGATTGGTCACAGCCTCAGAGCTTGCCTGATTGGTCACAGCATCAGAGCTTGCCTGAATGGTCACTGGTCACAGGCTACAGGGAGTGGCAAACAAACTGTTTATCTCCTATTTACTGTTTATCACGCCAGTGCCAGATATTCTCACAGACCACTTGAGTCACTCACACATGGGGAGTATGGGGATTTTGCCATATTTGACCATAAAAAGTTACCTACAGCAGCTTTAGTAATTAAAGGAAATATGAATTGAAAAATATATTTTATGATTAACTTAAGTTAGAAGTAGTGGGAGCTGTGTAATAGTGTGGTAATATTCAGGTTACATGGAAACAACCAGTTGTAATAATCTATTACTAGAACTATTTATATACGAGCTCAATGACAGCACCCTAAAGAAGACTAAGTATAATAACAATAATATTAATAATGTATTAATTGGTTTAAACTAGTGATGGGTGCGATAACGCGAGATTTTTATCGCCGTTAATATTTTTATCCGGTAGCACCCCCCCACCCCCCGCTCAACAATTGCGCAGACCCACTTTTAGTAATTATTTAGGCAATATAAGTCATTATTTAGGTAATATAAGTCATTATTCAGGTAATATAAGTCATTAGTTAGGTAGCAAACACATATTAAGGACACCTTCGACATCATTCAAAGGAGCCACGTTAATCTAGATTAACCTAGATTAATTTCAAGCTTAGTCTAGATTAATCTAGATTAAATATTTTAATCTATGCCCATCTCTAGTTTAAACGCATACTATATTTCATAGCAAAAATGTCACAGTCTTTAAATGTCGGTGTATAAATGCTTAGTAGATAGTCCTCACTTTAGCTGAGTTCACACAAAATTCTTAGCTATTGCTTTCTAATTACCTGAACCAATCATTAATTGCAGCATTATTATGTGTTTATAAAGCATTATTAACTATTATTAACATTATAAATAGTTTGTAAATCATTAAGTAAGCTTTAGAAATGATCTCTGTCTCATTATCTTATGAATCATTTACAACTAATTATGAATGTCCTACTAATGAGTATTAATGTAGGAGCAATGCTTTATAGATGATGAATTCACTATTTACTACTACTTTATTAATGCAGGGCAGTAGTTCAGTGCATGTAAAACATTCCCGATGACTTGTGCGCGCTTGCGCGTGTGTGTGTATGTTTTCACAGTTCATGTGCAACATATTTAATAGCAAAACATAAATAACTTGCGACTCAAATGAAGTACCATCTAGTTGATCACATCTTAAAACATCACCGAAGTGACTCCTGCGCACACATGTGTTTTCTCTATTCCATTAGATGGCCCCTGACTTCACATAGTTGTCGCGGCGACAGTCCTCCCTCCCTCTCTATGACCCCTCTATGAGGACGTCCCCTCAGGACCCATTAGCTGGGTTCATGAGGTGGCTCTGCATATGCCCAATTATATGTTAATGAAGACAAGTGGTGCAGAGCCAGACCGCGCCCCCGGCCCTGTTCACGTCTGCCTCCTCCTCACCTGCACGATGAGGACATGATTGAGAAACGTGAGTAGCTCAGCGAGACCCCCCCCCCCCTCCCCCCGTGCGATGGTCGATGAAGGTGAACGAGACTCCCAACAACATACGGCAGATCCTATTAAAGGTGCAACCTTCATGACTATCTGGTATGTACATTAGAGAGACAGAGACAGAGACAGAGGGATGAATGTGCGCCACCTTTGATAGGCATATACTGTATATTATATGTGTGTGTCTGTGTGTTTATTTAGTTGCCATCTAACCACGATGGGACGCAATTCTTCAAATCTTATTCGTGCTCCCTAATCTTATCTTACTCTTATCTTAATCTTATGTTATCTTAATCTCATCTTAGTCTTATTTAAACATAACATAGTAGGACTGCTGGATCCCAGATTACAATGAGACTTACCTGTATAAATTAAAGTGGAATAGGATACACAAATTACCTGCGGGAGCCTTTTAAATAAATAAGCAGTAACTATAAAACAGAGGACCTGCGGTGTCCTGTAGTTGACCAGGTTTGATGTGAACGACAGAAAGGTCAACACACTTATTACGAGCTTGTCAGTCCATTTGAGTCGGCCTGTGCTGATTTGAGAAAAAAAAGAAATGCTTATTCCTCAGCAAACCAGGAGACTATAACAGCAGCGTTTCCCTGTGACTGCGTGCTTTCTGCCAGTGTGTTGACAGGTTACAAAGAGCATTGTTGCATTGCACGTTGTCTACATAAGCATTTTCTGAATACACTATATTACGATTAAAATGACATTACTATTACAATTTTTATATCTATTCACACACAATCAAATGTTTGCTAAGCAATTTCACACTACACAACCTGGCTAATTCACGGTGTGTGTGTGTGTGTGTGTGTGTGTGTGTGTGTGTGTAGCTTGTTTGGCCCCCCAACACACACTCCACACCCCCCCCCCCCCACCCAGTATGTTTCCGTATCAAACAAAGGAAAGGAAAGTGTATAGTGTTGGTCACAAGAGGGCATGTCGCACAATAAAACAAACAAATTGCTAATGTCTTTTTCAGGAGCTAATTTTCTGCTTTGTGGCACGGCCCATAAAGCGAGGTTATTTTCTCCCCCATCGAGGGACGGATAGAGATTTAACTGTCTTTTTCTCTTTATTGTCTCATTTAAACCATGCACATGGCGCAAATTGAAGAGGGGCTCTGTTGGCGTAGGGGTGGCATGTTTTTTCTTTGATTATATCAGAACAAGAGAGAGTAGAGTAACATGTTTTAATAAGATACGTTCACATATCTCCATACATACATGCATACTTGATGTTTCATTGTGAAACGTGGCATCGCCGTTGTCTTAGCAGTGTGTGTGTCCCCTTATTTTATTATAAACACGGGTGACCTTTTTTGTTTGTGTTCAAGTGGCAACGCTGCAGTGGGAGAGCCGTTGATGTGACAGCAGGGGTGGCGCGCGGACAAAATTAGCTGAAAAGCCAGAGCCCTTGTTGTCATTATACACTCCCGGCGCGCGGTAATGTAGCCACCTGCTGTACCGCCGTGTACAGTAACTCTGATCCCATCCCTGGGGGGGCTGGGTACCGCCTAATGACTCCGGAGTATCACACAACAATGTCACCAACGCATGGGCAAGGTTAGACAGGAAGAAAAGACGAGTTGTATACTGTATAAATAACTTGCCTCTCATCTGTGTGTGTGTGTGTGTGTGTGTGTGTGTCTCTCGCTCTCTGTTTCTATCTTGTTCTCTCTGTCGCTCTCTTTCTGTCTCTTTTTATATCTCTGTTTCTCTCCATCTTTCTCCCCCTCAAATCTCTCGTCGTCTCGCTCTATTTTTATATCTCTCTCTCTGTTTCTCTCTATCTTTCTGTCTCTCAATCTCTCTTTGTCGCTCTCTCTTTATATCTCTCTGTTTTTCTCTATCACTCTTTCTCTCTCTCTCAATCACTCTTTGTCTCTTTTTATATCTCTCTATGTTTCTTTATATCTTTCTCTCTCTCAATCTCAATCTTTGTCTCTCTCTCTCTCTCGCTCTCTCTTTGTCTTGCTCTCTTTCTCTTTCTCTATCTCTCTCACTCGTTCTCTATCTATTTCGCTCCCTCTACTCTCTACTAGTGAAACCATAATTGTTCAGCTGGGAGTCAAACACCTCAACAAATAGACTATCCATTGTCAGGTATCAGTCTCTTGTAATGGACAGGAAGAAGAAGAAGAAGAAGAAGAAGAAGAAGAAGAAGAAGAAGAAGAAGAAGAAGAAGAAGAAGAAGAAGAAGAAGAAGAAGAAGAAGCATCCAATCACTCCTCCTCCTCCTCATTCACATCCTCCTGGGAGAGAGAAGAGATGACCTCCAACCATGAGCTCTTCACTTCAATCAGTCAAATCATAACTGCGCTGGTGTTGTGTGACGTTTATTATGTCTGGACAGGAAACCATGCCACCCCCCCCCCCCCCCACTCCGGTAATGACCACTAGGGCCATGGATAAAAATGCTTGATAAACGCCAGCTTCCCAGGGCCGCAGGGCTGGGTGGACACAGACCCTGACTAATGACAGCCATGCAGGGGAGGCGTGGGGTGGGGGGGGTTGGGGAGGGGCGTGGAGGACAACTCTGCTCCACATCAGGTCTGGCCCTGCCCTGGCTTTTGAGACAGTCATGGTGGTGGTGGCGGCGGTGGTGGTGGTGGAGGTAGTGGTGGTAGCACAGCAGCGGTGGTAGGGATGGGGATTATGGTGGTGATAATGGTGTCAGGGTTCGATGAGGTGATGGTGGTGGTGGTGGGTTGAGGAGGAGGTGGTGGTGTGTGTGTGTGTGTACATAGGTATCGGTGTGGGGAGTGGCGGTTGAGGAGGTAGTGGTGATGGTGGTGGAGGGAGGTGGTGTGTGACTGTGTGTACATAGGTATCGGTGTGTGGGGGAGTGGGGGTCGAGGAGGAGGTGGTGGTGGTGGTGGTGGTGGAGGGAGGTGGTGTGTGACTGTGTGTACATAGGTATCGGTGGGGGGCGGTGGGGGGCGGTGGCCCTCAGGTAGGGATCTCTCATTTGCAGCCCTGCTCTTCACACTGTATGGACAGGCTTTCCACTGGGGAACGTAGAGAGCCCTGTGGGTGGCATAGTCACAGTAATGAGAGATTTAAGAGGACTAAAGTAAGTCACTACAGCACATGGCGAAAACTAACAAAAAAATATGCTGATTGTAATAATGTGTGATTTTTTTTGTGCCTTTTAGTTAGTCATTTATTCACAATATTAAATATTGTATATAAATGACATTAACTAAAAAGCTTCTACATATGCAATACGATAAATGCTAGACAGTGTGATACAGTTAATGCATGCTTTTGATTGCGATACCTGTACCGTATACCGTATGCAACGGGTATTGAACACATCCTCACCATTTTCCCGCGCGCTTTGTGATTGAAGGAAAACGATGTTACAGTATTTAAAGAAGGTCTCGCCAAAGTCAAACAGCCAGCGGACTCCACTACTCTACACACACACACACACACACACACACACACATGACCCAGCAGAGTGCAGCAATGCCATTTCCACCGAATGAAGAGAGTACACCGCTCCCCTTACTTTCTAATGCTTCTTTCTTTCCACCGCACAGAGAGAGAGAGAGAGAGAGAGAGAGAGAGAGAGAGAGAGAGAGAGAGGAGAGGAGCGAGGGGAGCGACAAGAGTAGTGATGAGAAGAGAGAGAGGAGATGGCCGTTCTGATGGATGGCAGAGGTGTCTGGCTGGTTCAAACCATCGCTGTGCAGCAGCTGTGGTGTGTGTGTGTGTGAGCGTGTGCGTGTGTGTGTGCATGTGTGTGTGTGCGTGTGTGTGTGTGCCTGCTGGACAATGGGCACTAATAGCCCACAAAGCCACCAGGACACTAAGACAACAATGTTGTCTTCGCTTAGTGACCCTTTGGCTAACGGAGACCCCCCCCCACACACACACACACACTTGCAGCTGTAATAGCTCACTAGTCCTTACACAGTGACTATTTCAGTTCTGGAGGTTATGATCTTTCAACACCCAATTATAGCTGTTGATTTTCTTATTTGTATTTTTTTCTGTAGTGTGCATTTACAGTATGTATCTCCCCTCTCCCCTCTCTCTCTCTCTCTCTCTCTCTCTCTCTCTCTCTGTCTGTCTTGTGCTTCGGGTGTTGAATACCAACTAAAAGGTTGTGATTTCGAAGCCCCGACTTCTGCAGTCTACCTGTAGGCCTCCTGGAGCAAGATGCCCCCGAACCCCTCACTGATGCTATCGAAAGAAAAACAATCACTGTAAGTCGCTTTAGGAAGAAAACATCTTCAGAAAAACTAAACAGTAAATAGATACCTAACCTTTGTGAATTGAATTACATTTAATGTCACATTTGACATGTGTGTGCACGTGTGTGTGTGTGTGTGTGTGTGTCTGTCTGTCTGTGTGTGCGTGAGTGCGTGAGTACGTGCATATGCACCTGTCTCTGTGTAAAATGTGTTTTGTTATATTTCCTTGTTCTCAAATCTCAAATCCTCTGATGTAGGTACGATTCAAGAGTTGTAGATAGAGAGAGAGAGAGAGAGAGAGAGAGAGCGGAAGAGAGCAAGATTGTATACGTCCCCTCCCTCTCCGCTCCCTCCCTCCCTCTCCGCTCCCTCCCTCCCATTGCCTTTGCCATTGAGCAGTGTCAGGCACCTGTGGTTGACACCAGGCAAGATGGATTCCCCTGAACCAATCACGGAAGAGACGCCCTGATTGGTCAGAAATGAGCCAGGAGCGGCCTAACATCTTAAATTGGCAGGCGCAGCGCATTTCACTCACCAGGCCCTACGGCTGACGGACGGCTGCCATTTCAGACCAATTACACTGAAATTAAAGCACTGAAATTAAAGCACTGAAATTAAAGCTCTTAAATCCCAGCTACTGCACTTTGTGTCTAAATAAGCACACACTGTCTATGGAGTTACCCAATAAGCAGGACCACATTATTATTATTATTTACGTATGTGTGTGCGCCTCTGAGACAGAGACAGAGAGAGAGAGAGAGAGAGAGAGAGAGAGAGAGAGAGAGAGAGAGAGACAGAGACAGAGAGAGAGAGCGATATCGGTATACAGTAGGCTACCTCTTCACAGTGACAGGCGAACGGGGAGGAGGTGATGATTTAAGGACTCCTGCGCCTGAGCGTAGAAACCAGACGAGACCGGAACTCACGCACACACCTGTCACACACCTGAGACAGACGAGACAGGCATAGTAGTTTAAAAAATACAACAACAAAAAAATTAAAAATATAAAAATTATATATATATATATATATATATATATATATATATATATATATATATATATATATATATATATATATATATAGCCTACAGTATATATAGGCTATATATATATATTTTTTTTAAAAAGGTCGATCGCATCGCATCACGACTGCTCTGAAGGGGGGGGGGGGGGTTGTCGTTCAGTTTGAATGCTCGGAGTAGTGAGAGAGAGAGAGAGAGAGAGAGAGAGAGAGAGAGAGAGAGAGAGAGAGAGAGAGAGAGAGAGAGAGAGGGTGGTCGTGGGTAGAAAGCAGTGCCTCCTCGGTGCTGGGTGTCTGGAGGAAGGGGAGGGAGGGAGGGAGAGAGAGAGAGAGAGAGAGAGAGAGAGAGAGAGAGACGGGGTGGGGGGTGGGGTGGGGGAGGAGGGAGACTGACGCGTCAGTGTGTGAGTAGACGAGATTCAGTCCACAGTATGCAGCCTGCGGAGCGGCACGCGATCCCCCACTCCCGTCCCCAGTGAGACGCTGATGGAGATGGTCACCTCGGTCTCTGGACGCATCACAGGCTGGCTGGCCGTGGACGAGACCAGACCCCGCTGCACCTGAGCAGACCCACGGAGGACAGGATATCTCACCCACAGGATCTCCAGTGATGTCTGCTGTGTTTAGTGTCACGTTACGGATTAATCTAGAGCAGTAAACATCCCGTGGAGTTGTGTTAATCTGAGGTAAGGCACCATACTTGTGTTTAAGTATTATTGTTATTATTGTCATTATTGTTATTAGTGTTATTATTATTATTATTACTTATTTATTATTATTATTATTATTATTATTTTTATTATTTTTGTATGATTATATACATTTTATTAGGCCTATATTATTGGTATTATTGTGCTATTGTTTTTATTATAATTGTTGTTATAATAATAATTATAATAATAATAATAATAATAATAATTACAATTATTATTATTATTACTTTATATTTTTGTATTATTATTATTTTTTGTATTATTATTAGTTTCATTATTATTTTTTATGATTATTATTATGATTATTGTTGGATATTGGACCGTTGGTATGGCCGCTGCTGCTATAGGTGTGATGTGTGTGCATGCTGATCGAGGCTACCTCGTGTTGGACCGGACCGTCAGCAGCCTAAATAGTGCTGATCGAGGCTACCTCGTGTTGGACCGGACCCGGTAGTCCGGTCCGGACCCGGTAGTCCGGTCCACTGCAGCCGCCGGTTTACTTTCAAACTTTTCGCCGATTACACGTAAAACCCACGAGCTGACCGTGGCGTGGACTTGCACCTGATCCGACCCTGCAGCCTCCTGGTCTGCTGATCCGACCCTGCAGCCTCCTGCCTCCTGGCGGATCCGCGGGATGCAATCTGCTGCTGCTGCGTCCCTCCACGAGGCTTCTCCGCGACGCGTGTCCGTCAGTCTGAGCGCAGATGTTTAGTAATCCTCGGAGGGAGTCGACCCCCCCACCCCCATCTCCCTCCAATCTCCCCCCATCTCCCTCCAATCCCCCCCCCCCCCCCCCCCCCCCCCCAATCTCCCCCCACCATCACCCATACAATCCCCTCAGGATTTACTCTTCATGTCGGTGACCAGTGGCTGTAAGCAGCAGGAGACATTCCTCTGTGCTGTAGGACGCAGGATGAGACCCTAAGCAGAAGGTGTGAAGATGTCATCACACGCACAGTCTGTTTAATGGGCACCACAGCAGCCATGAAGTCCCCCTAAAAGCACTGCATCTGAGACAATTAAAAACGTGTTGTTCTCTGCCCTAATTATTCTTCTTGTATAGGCGATCATTCCTGGTTTGAAATTGTCTCGACATTTTAGGAAAGTCCCAGTCCCTCTCTATATGCTAAATAGACAATTTATTATAATAATTTATTAAAAATCTTGCATTAAGTGGTTGGGTACATCATGCAGTCTCCATTTTTTGTCAGGTTGCTCAAGATTCCTCATAAAAAATGAGAAGGAGTTAGGGCTTCACGCTCATCGTTTTTGATGTAATGCAGACACACAGCTCTGTTGGATAATATAGCTTTCGTATATATATATATATATATATATATATATATATATATATATATATATATATATATATATAGACCTTTGACCTATATACTCTGTGTGTGTGTGTACAAGTTTGTATATGCATGTGCATGAAGTCGTAATTTAACTTGATGCCATGATGCCGTATGTATGTGTGTGTGTGTGTGTGTGTGTGTGTGTGTGTGTGTGTGTGTGTGTGTGTGTATGTGCGTGTGTATGTAGGCCTACACAGTTGTACATGTGTGTGCCTATATGTGTATGAACTCAATTGTCCTTTAACTTGACGTCACGATGGCATAAGTGTGTCTGTGTGTGTGTGTGTGTCTGTGTGTGACGTCTGATGATGATAACGATGATGATGACGACGATGCTGTCGGATGAACAGAACCAGATGTAGAAACATGTAAACGATGATCTCTGTGACGGATCGCCAAGGTGCGTCCCTGAGAGCACCTGGCTGGCTGCGCTGAACAATAGAGGAGGTGCTCCTGCGGTACCTGAGACTTCCCGGGGAAAAAAGCTGGGAATAGAAACAGGACTTTAATGCGTTTGTGTGCTGAGCGCCAACAGCTTGTCAAGAGTGACGAAGCACAGAAGTGACGTTAAAAAGATTCGGGCATAGGTGCATCAAGAGCCCCGTCATAAAATTTTCATTGCGTGAGCTGTGCATGAAGTATTAAAGGAATGTGTTGTCAGGGTCATATTTATTGCATGTGTGTCTAGGAAAACTATCTGAAGAACAGGGGTGGAAAAGCGGGTTTCCGGAGAGCTGATATGCATAGAAAGGCTGTGGGATGTGTTGTGACTCTTATTAATGCCACATTTTATATTAGCAGTATTAGATCTATGGACTCATTTTGTAGTGGAATATGGTTGTGTGTGTTTATGCGATGAAGTGTCATTAAAGAAGGCCGTCTGTTGTCCAGAAGCACAGGTGTGCTTCGGACTCGGACTATGTGGTGAGAGTTTGGAAACATTTTAAAATGATCCTTTTGGGAAATGAAGCTTTTAGTAAATAATGCTGGGAGATTTTGTTAAGCTTGTTTAGCTGTAAAAGTGATATATATTTCTTTATATTTCTTTGTTATACTTCACCTTGAGTGAGTGTATTGTATATGGTGTCTTGGGTGTATCGGTGGTTGTATGTTATATGTGGACCACAACACAAAAGAGTGATGTGAATGTTCAACAAGTATATTTCTAAACTGTACATTCAAATATAATGTGTCCATGCATATTGCATTCACATGTTATCCAGATGTTGTTTATGACACCCTTTAAATATAAAAACGTCCATCTGGCATTAATGTTTTCCGCATTGATATTCACTGTCTTAAAATGTTTTTCACGCTCCTAAACTTTTTGGAGGTGCCAGCCATGAGGTGTCATATACATTGTTTAATATTCATCCTACTTTTCATTACAAAGGAGTATTACATGTTTTACATTTGAACATGTTTGTGTGTTAGAAGTATTTGTATTTTGTGTTGGATCTTCACATCGAGATTGGTTTCCATGTCTCTATATTAAAAAGGGTTGCTGTCCAGCTGACTGTTCAATGTAATCATCTTGGGTGTATTTCTCCCTGGCTTTTATTGACTGTACACTGGATTGTCAGGATGCATGTCAATATTCACAGTAAAGGGACTACCTCTGCAATGCATACAGTTGAAATGAGAGGTTAGGCCTACTAATATACTGTATAGTAGTGCACAAAGGCAGAAAGCAGATACATTTCTGTCATGGTCTGTCTGATATCATTGTAGCCATTGTATTTCCCCCCCAAAATGGACATGAACTTTAAATCAGATTTTGTTAAATGCTGTGATTAAATATTTCTCAAATTGTTCCAATTTTGTTCCAAAGTACAATTTTAATTTACATTTGTATTTTAAATAGGCCTAAGACAATGGTGCAGCCTTTTAAACAGTGTGAATATTTTATGAGAAGCTGATGTCCCACCATTCATAGACATCCCTGAACACATTGCAACTTGTGCAGCTATCCATTTGCTACCCATTTTCCACCACGTTTTGCATACAGTATAGCACAGAGGAAACACAGTGCTAGACCTCCTTGCCAACTGAGACGGATCCTCTCTGAGATTCCCATGGTCTCTTAGTGAAGAGGAACGTGGGAAACCCCTCATTAGATCCTGTTCAATACGCGCTAACTGTATAGCGACAATATAGCCACTAAGAATGTCGCTTTGAAAGTCTGTTTTCTGAACCATGTTCAGACTCTCAGTGGAGTTGTCTCCGGTTTCACTGGGCTATGGTCTGCGCTGTGCCGACGCGACTGCACAAAGGGAACATTTCCATTGGCAATAATTGCATGTAAGCTCCTCTATCTTCTACATCACAAAACAATCAAGGCTTCAATTATTTAATAGGACAGGAAGTGTAAGCCTGCTCAATAACCCGGCTCCAATGTCCTCCGATTTTGACCATCCCCGTCTCCTTGGTACTGGAAAATACCCTTGTGTACTTGAATAGTTTTAGCATCCGTTAATACAACGATTCTTTATTTTGGTTTATCACTGTAAGGCATTTCTTTTATGCACACACTAATCCTTAGGGGGTGGGTCTTTGTCTGCAGTCTCTGCTTGCAACATCCCCTTATTCAAACATTGTTGCACACATGCTCTCCTTGGGAGAGTGGCTTTAATTGAGTGCTTAATAAGACAACAGTAGACAGCTGCCATTTTCAAGGGATTTCTGTGCATTGGGACCACTGGTGTTATTAGATATGCCTTGAATGAAGCGACAAACATCTATTTATCCTTTGTTTTTGATAACAATATCAGACCGGGTGGGCGCATGAGGTTGTTCTGATTTGCATCAGCCAAAGTCCATGAAACTTGAACTAGAACTGTTTTTTTTTTGTCTGGCTTATATTTGAGGATTACGTGTTTTTATAATGCAAAGTAACATATACGTATAAGTATACGTACTTCGTTGCAGTTATTTTGTAATGTTTGTCTTACAGTTCAAATTTGCGCTACTTTATGACTCTTAATCAAGTGATTTCCTTACGGATGTCTAAACTTTACCGGAGTCACTTTCAACTAAGATATCTGTATTTTTACTCAAGTGTGACTTTCTAGTCATTTATACGCCACTGTTTCTGAGTGTTATGTATGATCCATTTCCCTGTGCTTACTATTACATTCTGAACCACTGCTGCAGCACCCAGAGGGCTTTGTTATTTTCTCCTTTCACTCAACATTACAGGATTAAACAGAGAGCGCGAGATGACGAAAAAAACAAAACATTATATAAATACTGAATTGTACATACTGAGAACTGAAAAATGCCTATACATTTTTGTTTAAAATGGGCTTTGGGTTATTTAGCACTGAACTTTGAACTTGATGATGCCATTGGTTTTACCATTGTCACTGACTGTACGAAAACCGCAGTCGTTTTCACTATTTCTGACCACAAAAATAGTGTGTTCATGAAGACCATTTTCTTTGTATGTCCTTGATTCTTATTAATTAATATTTAATCCATTGCACAAGTACATAGTTATCATGGATTATATTGCATTATGTTGTGCACTTGAGCTGGTCATCAGCTAAAAGCACAACCAAGGACTTCCATTTTTAAATCCCTGTCTCATGGATGAAGAGTGACTCTAGTACCATATAGGCTCGGCATTGTGCTTAAACTCTTTCATTTATTCCAGGTTTTTGTATTATTTAAGGAAAACATAAATCAGGGAACTGCTCTTACACAGCACAATTCAGTCTACAATTCATCCAGTGCTGACCAGAAGTAAAAAAAAAAAAAAAAAAAGGAGTATTCAAGTGTTGACCACTGAGTAGCAGGAGAAATATTTCTAGAAAGACACAGCGGAACATAATTCATTTTGATTGGCTGGGGAATTTGCGTCACTTAGTTTCTGCTACTAATACTTGATTTTGATTGGGTGGAGGAGGGAGGGAGGGGGTACGGTTTTTTTTGCAATGGTTTGAAATAACGGTTGATTGATGTAGGATGTCTATTATTTAAGGGAGTAGCAGATCAGTTGTCGTCTACAATACGCAACTGGAGGAATAACATTAAAATCGTCCTGGGAATCTCGTTAATCTTCGGATGTTTACTACATTGGAAAATAAGAATTTCTATTTTGTCTGTCTTTGTTCTATTATTATCGGAAATATTTTCACGTTTATTTAAGTATAGGTTATAGTGGTAGCTACTAACCTATGCACAACCTCCAGAGAATTAACTGAAATGAGAAACATGCCAAACTTTATATCTCCTTGGCTTGTTATAACTATTTTTTAATGCACATTGTCGTTTGCAGTATGACTGGAGGTACTGTCATTCAGAGCCCCTCTTATGACGGTTCCTCGGAAGTTCAAGGCAAGCATTCAGGAAACGTTTCTTTCCAAGTCAATGGAGATGTCTCTGGTTTAGTTAAATGAGACGGAACTCAAATAGGACTCAAGTCAATGACTTATAGTGCTTTAAGGTCAGGGACAATGCCAAGGAGAAAACCCTTTTCATTCATTTTATGTTCATTTCAATGGTAATCTGTTCAATTAAAGCCCTATACAACATGCCCAGAGGAAAAAAAAAGTTGTTTTAGGCTGACATTTGACAAAAATGCCTTCCTTGCAGTCATAGGTCTATTTGCTTGAGGAAAGTACAAGTTACAAGTTACATCATAGTTTACAAAATTATGATTTACATTGGGAATGTGACCTTTTCATTGGGTTAAGATCACAAAATGTAAATACTATGCAATGCGCATTTCCATATTCGGCATGAGTATTTGCATGGTTAGTAGTCCTATCTAGTGTGAAGTGTTATTAATTCCTTTTTTAACAGTGCTTCCTTTGAGTGTTGTGGCTTGTAGACCATTCTTGTTAACAAATAAATCACATACACTGGACATATGGCATTACTTACAAATGTTTTGGTTGTATCCATACATATCTGTCAGCCCATGAGGCTTAGTATGAATAAGCCTTACGATACGTTGAGCTACGTTGGGTGACTTGACCTGACTCTGGACATGGTCAGGATTTCTGAAGAAAGGATGTAGGCTAGCATCCAGCAAGGTCATACATCATGCTAAAGTGCTCGGCTGCAGAAGCCAAAATTCCTCGCCACATGAAAAAGATGTCTGATGTATTTCTATCCATTTCAGGTCTTTGTCGAGGCTCAGCTTAGCTCCATTTAGGTACATAATCTCAGCGAGAAAAGCATACAAGCATTTCCGCTTGGGTGCCTGACAAACTGTAGATACGGCAGGCTTCCATTAAGTCCTCAAAATGAATGTGACTTTATGTTGATTCCCAGAGGTGATAAAAAAAACTAATACATTACACCCAGAGCGAGCGGTATGGATATCTGTCAGTGTGTCTGCTGAATAAGTAGTCGTGCACCCGCATTGCTCAAAATGAATGGTGTTTCCTTTACAAGGTAGTGTACCTTTAAAGACACATTGCTCCATTGGTGCTTTGACTGGGGCCTCTTATGACTGACTGAGTGAATGACCCCCTCCTCCATCACCCCCACCCCCTGTCCTCACACCCCCACCGCCCCAGGTCCCTGACAACATCCATCCGTGGGTGTCATTGAGGAAGATTGGTGGCGATGGGATGGGGGGGGTCCTTTAATTTGTCATCCGTTGGGGGGGGGGAGTCCATCAGTCGTCCATCAATGTGTTTCCCCGTGCGCTAATCAAATATGATCGTGGTGATTATGACCTTCACAAGGGGTCAAGGTGTCACAACGAGAGAAGATCGTGCGCGCGCGTGTTTTGAAATATCTGCTGCTGTCTGTCGGACGGTCCAGACATGGTTATGATTTGGTGTGGCTCTCAGTGTTTGATATACCCTTGTTCCCTGTGAAGGGTGGCCGGATGTTGCTTCCATGAAGTCCGAAGTCGGACTGATTGGACTCGGGACTTGGGCTGGGTGGGGCTGCACACCTGTGGTGCATGAGCAATCACGGCACCCAGGCTAGACCAGCCATCACCACACACACTTAGGAATGTATATTCAACCCAAATATATATATATATATATATATATATATATATAGGTATATTTGGGTTGAATATAGCATATATAGGTACGGTAATTGCGGGGGGGTTTTCCCCTCAGTTTGCAGGAACATATTTCCGTGTTCTTTCTTTCTTTCTGTATTTCAGCATCAACTATTGAGCACTAATTTAGACAGTAAAGAAAAAAGCCAGAAGGACATAGCAAGATAATTAAGAGGCGTCAGTTTTTTCCTGCACGAACACTTTAACATGCATACAAAGTAGGTACACAATGTACGTCAGTGTGATAGGCAGACAAGTCAATCTTCTCCGTGATGTTACAGATCAGAAGCTTATTTTTGTCTTTGTTAATGTAGGTAGCAGAAAAAGCAGGAGAAGCCAAAGCCAAAAAACAGAGCCAAAGCCTCTCAATCTAATTAACTGTCAGCTGCTGTTTCATCGAATAGTCAGGTTGTAGCATCTATGTCAAAGCATAGCGCAGTTAAAATTAGGCTGGGCTTATTAAATACCTTGAAGATTGCAATTACAGTTTTAATGGGTTTGAGATACACATGCATCGCTAGTTTGAAAAAAGAGCATTTAAATATCGTCACTGTTGATGTTGCTGTATTTTATACTTGTTTACGTATATATGTGGCATGTGGTCTTTTCATGGGTGATATTTCCAACATTTCCATGACAATGACATGTGGTTCAATTCAATTAGTGAAGAAGTTGTGCTGTCACTCTTCCTCGCCCTGGTGCTCCTTCATCCTCATCACTCCACTTCCTACTTTCTTCTTCCCAAACAGTGAGAATCGCGAGCTCTGGGACACCTCACATCTCACCCCCCCCCCCCCCCCCCCCCCCCCCACACACACACACGCAAAACACACACGCACACAATGACAGTTTCAAAGATGATTCAGTGGAGACATATTCTGTGAAGAAGAAGCAAAGGAAGTCTATTATAATAATCCTGGATTCTGTTTCATTCAGATGCTAGGACAGAGGCTATGCGAGCGTAAAAGTGGGGGTTTTGCTTCACAACATGCTTGCATCTCGAGAGCAAGAGACCCAGCCTTGTATGTTTATGGAAAAAGTCATATTTACGCCCCCAATGCTAAACCGCTATTTTTTTTGCTGTGCTATGGCTTTTGGGGTAGCTTTTTTTTTTTCTCGTAGCATCAAACGAGAGCGTGTTTGCTTAAATAACAATTATCATTCAAATATGTATTTCCTTTCCGAAAGGAAACGACACAAGAGTGAGAATAGTCACTTTGCAGTCATTAGCCGTGTCGTTTCTAATTGGGACGTGTCTTTCACCTGGCTGCATTAATCATTTAATGCTCTCTTCCCTGTTTCTTCTGTACAGCTTTAGGAAAATCCCCGAAAACGTACAAAGGGATTCGATACATCTGTGATTGGCTGGGAGACTACTTTGACCCTGCAAAATTGACGATGATGTTGCTATGGAAACTACTCATGCTGCGCTCACTTATGGGGTGCCTTGCAGGTAAAGTATCTTATTAAGAACTTTTGATGCATGCCAAAAGCTGCCTTTGTGAAGCCTGAGTCCCTATTCATATGTATTTGGGGCAGACGCCGGTATGAAAGCCATGGTTCAGCAACGGATGAGCCCTGAGCAAACATCCGGATCACATTTTTGTTGTCGCTGTTTTCTCTCCGTAAAGGTTAGATGTTCATGTCTAATAATTAGGAGTGTTTGTTGCTGAGTAAGGTTATATTATTGAGATGTTTTAAGTGTTTAGTCAGTTAAACTGTTCAAGCATATCATTTCCATTATCAGAGTAAACAATGGGTTGCTTGGTTGGCTAATTGTTTTCCTCCACTCTGAAACTCTCCACTCTTTACATGCTGTAAGCACCGTCCATCTGGATACAACCATGGGGGTGTTTAGCCTGGATATGTGTGGGGAACTATACCTTAGCTATGATGCTAAGGTTGTAATGTAAGGCATGAATGGGGTAAATGTAGGGTCTCCAATTAGTCTTACCTTACATGGTCCACATAGGACAGACAGGAATGAACCAAGTCTCCAGTAATGAGATAACTATGCAATGCTATGAATATAAAAAATATATATAAATATTATGGGATGCGGTGATGAGGTATGAATTTATACTGAGTATGAAATTAAATATATAGATTTGAATTAAACTGCCCCCTATACACCAGTCAATTAATTTTGACTGGTTTCCGGGGGCATGGTTATATTTCAAGTGTTTAAGTGTCTAACATGGCAAATATGTTTTAATTATCTTTATACATTTCGATAAGCAATGATAAATTGATTCTTGCGAGAAAAAAGAATCGGCCAATTTGGCAGTTGGTGTTCATTACTTAAATGGATCTATGAAGACGGACATCAATCAATCCGAATAATCTGACTGCGCTTTTACAAAAAGAAAAGTCCATCACTCTTTTATCGCACAGTAAAGTTGAATTATCGCTTCATTATACTCTTGGTGCCCAGTTCACCCAAGGGCCTTTCTGGCATTGATCTGGCTGGGTGATGAAGGGCTTTCATTTGTCTCCCTTACAAATAGGCGGGGTCAGCGAGGAGTGCTGCCAGAATTACTCTGAGTGTTTAATCAAGAGATATCTCATAAGTCACATCGCACGACACCAACGCTGTATTGATGAGGTCACCATTGGGGTTAGGGGTGGATGGGGGTCATCTTCTCATCACTCAACACAAGTAACAGAAAGAAAAAAAAAACATCACTTCCTTCCTCCTTTGCTTCATGTACCTATCCTATGTGCCTTGTTAGTGGGAGGGGAGATAATCTTACTGCCGAGATATGGCAGTCTGTGTCTACTGTCTGTGGCTACTGTATGTGGGCTACTGTCTGTGGCGACTGCCTGTGGGCGACTGTCTGGGCTACTGTCTGTGGGCTACTGGCTACTGTCTGTGGGCGACTGTCTGGGCTACTGTCTGTGGGCGACTGTCTGGGCTACTGTCTGTGGGTGACTGTCTGTGGGCTGTATGCCATTTAGCTAGCCACCATGTTGGGGGTGAGCACCACAGTAGTCCCTGGATGCTGGCAAGGCAGACAGCTGTGACCAGCACTTATTAGGGTATGCACTGTCAACGCCAAACCCTTGTGGAGCAGGTCTCTCTATATGCACATGATTAGCACCATGGAGATTGTTAATGAGATTTTTAAAGGGAACCCAGCATGCATATATATGTGTATATATATACAGTATATATACAGTATATATATATATAATTTTATTTTTTTTGCATAAGTAGTGTGACTATGGTGGTTATAATTAATAGTAGTGTATAGGTACCACTGCAAAGTGCAAAGTAGGTATTATAGGACCCATCATACATTAATCATCACCGATAAATGTATACAAATTCTAATTTATGAAGCCCATATGAATATTATAGGTAATATTATTCTGTAGATATTATATTATAGGTATAAGTAGCAGTACATTAAAACCTCTGAACTATGTCAACTATGAACAATGTTCTGCACTAACAGGTGGTACATTTGTTCTATTTTTGTCATATTTCTTAAAAATAAAAATCCCATGAGATGAATTGCGATGTGCAACATAAAAAAAACATTCAAAGTTCAAGCGACTCATCTTTTTCCCACATCCGTCTCGACAGTTGGTATGGCTATGAAATGAAAATAACAATTTCATTCATGGCGACATAATTAGCGATGGAGCTGAAATACAAAGTGGCTTCACAGCTACACTCATAACGGCGTGGAGTCAGTGAGATGGGAATACAATAGAGAATAATATAGAAAGGTTGGCCTGTACCGCTCATGTCGGCGTTCTCCCCAGTGTGAGGCTTCACCTGTCGCATCGCTCCTCAACCTCTTTACATACCCCTCACCCCCCCCCCCCCCGCTCTCTCTCTCGCATGTTTCTCGAGTATAGCTGTGTCTGTTGGAAGAACCACAGCCACATAAAATCCACAGCCACGGTTTCCACTTTTGGTTCAGCGCACAGCGACAGAGGGAGTAGAGGGAGGCTTAAGGGGGTAGAGTGAAACAAAGTGATTTCATGTATTTTTGGATTTTTCTTAGCCATAGAGGAAGGGGATAAAGTGTGAGAGTAAACCAAGCCAATTTGCGCCGTGTCCCTTTTTTTCCACTAGCTTGAAAAGAGCATTTCCTCTCCTCTTGTCCTTGTTTGCCCATTGGCTCATGAATTACAGGGATTCTACAATTAGTTATTTGTATTATTATTATTATTTTACGACCTACATAATTATGATTATAATTATGATTATAATTATGATTAGGGTGATTTTTACTGTTGCTATTATTCGGCTGATCGTTTTAATATTTGATATAAAAATCAAAATAAGACGTTTTTTCCCCTCCGACGTCCTATTGCAGTGGGCTGAGTGGGTCCCAATGTCAGAGTCTTCTGCTGAGAGGAGTATATAAATAAGGCTTATAGGAAAGGTCAAGCTGTCCTGTGCGTGCGTGTGTGGATGTGTGCGTGCGTGTGTTTTGCATATGTGTCACAAAGTGAAGACTAGTGGGGGTATAGTGTGAGAAGTTAACAAGTCTGTCTTGCTCTCACCCTTTTTCCTTCCCTCTCCCTCCCTCTCTCTCCCTCACACATCTTATTCCTTTTGCAACCCAAATTCTAATTTGCGTCTCTGCCACCCCCGCTTATTTGACTACAATGAGAGGACTAAAGCAATGCCTCTACTTCTGATAGCCAGGCTGCATTTTTTATTTTCTCTCGTTTTTTGGATTGGTGGTGGTGGGGGTGCGTGTTCACCACAGCCATTTGGTTGTGCCTAGCCTAACAGGCCAATGCTGAGCTGGTTAAAGGGGCTGTGCTTTCATGCAGCACTGTGTAACAATGTTACACAGTGCTGTGCACACACACACACACATATTGACACACGCGCACACACACACACACACACTCACATTGACACACAAATGCATGCACATACACACAAACACATACACATTGATACACAATTGCATGCACACACACACACAACAATGCATACATATGCACACATGCATGCACAGACACACTGACACACACACACACACACACACACACACACTAACACATGTGTGCAAGCACACATGCTCACACGCAAACACACAAGCTGATAAATGCATGCACTTGCACACACACACATACACACACACACACAAACTCTCTCTCTCACATACACACACTCGCACACACACACACACACACACACACACACACACACACACACACACACACACACACACACACAGCAGTAAAAGCAGCATTAAATATGTAAGGATTATTTTTTGATAGCATTTCTAGATAGAAGTAGTAGTCAAATGTCTTCCTCAAGGTCTCTTGAGACAGGGGGAGAAGGAGAGTTGAACCAGCATCCTTCTCCAGCCTACACCTACACCCTCCCTTCGTACCCTCCCTCAGTAGGGCCATGTCTGCTAACTGTCAATATGCTTGTTTAGCGTGCCAGGAGGTATAATTTGACTCCCAGCCAAAAGGCCCAAGGTTTCATTGGGCCCAATGTCAGCCGTCTACCCGTAGGCATCCTTAAGCTTCACTTCAACCCCTGTATCTGAATCCAGTAGCACCCCAGTACAACTCGACCAAATGGTAAATATGCTTGACAACGGTGACGAACCAGGAAATACAGTGTGATGTCATTCATATCCGAAACTACAGATGTAATGCGAGCATTTAATCCTATTTTTGTTCAGCATTTTGGGGGGATTTTGCTTTATGTTGTTCATTCAACCTAGTAAATATTTCAATGTGGTGTTTGTGAACGTGCACAACAACAGCATGCTGTGTGTGTGTGTGTGTTTATTCTCCAGGTTCTTGGATATAAAACCCAACGCATCAGCAATTTACCCTAGACTGGGGTTAACTCTAATTCCTTTCAAATACACCAATTATAGTAGGCCTATATCATTTCAAATATAGTATTAAATAATATAAAATATCAGCGTGGTTAATAATTTAGTATAGTACGGATGAATCTGCTGACGCTGGTAAGTATGTTAATATTGCAGTAGCTTCCACCGTGCGTTCATATCATTCGGCGGTATTAAACATTTATGTGGAGGTGTAAAACGGTAGCTTTTATTTGTTGTTTTAAAACCAGGAAATGAAATTCAACACAAGTCCACTACAACTCACCGAATGTCGACAGCCCAATCACATGGCCAGACGAGCGCCGCAGGCCGCACTATGCTCTCAGGTACGAGACACCCCCCCACTCCAATGCTTCCCGATGGGGAAACAGGGGGGGGGGGGGCATGCGCCCAACCTCACGACGTGTTGCCTCGCTTTGAAGTTGAAATTATTTCAACTTTGACCCCGGCTCACCGCACGACATAACACGCCCAACCAGTAGATTTGCAGTGCAGTCCAAAATGACAGAACGTGTTAAGCTGCGGCTGATTGTGTGTGTGTGTGTGTTTTAAAACGTGCCGTGCTGGCGAACCTAGCGATGCGTACCGTGTCCCACCACCGCGTCTCATGTTTTTGTCCCCCCCCCCCACCCCCACCCGCATGCAAGCCATACACTATATACACTAATCCTTTGCACAATGCTGTCTGGTGGGGCGCGGGCCGTACCTGTCCCTGTGGGTGCGTGGAGAGGGCTTCTTGCTTACTGTTGCCTTTCAGAGATGGAGACTGGTTTGTGGGATGCCAGCTGGCCCTCAGCATACCGCTATACCCTTACAACCTCCAGGTTATAGTCCATCTCCCTTTCTCTCTTCTCTTTTTCTTCCTCTCTGCCTCCCCCATCTCTCTCTATTGCTGTATCTCTCTCTCAGCACTCCGCCCTCCTTTTTCTTGCTGTTTCCTTCCTTTGTTTCTTTGTTTCTTTGTCTTTGTCTTTTTCTTTCTCCTTACCTTTGCCTTTCGCTATAAATCTTTCTCTCTCCGTGACTCTCTATTTCTGTCTCTAGCTCTCCCTCACTCCCTCCCTTTTTATTTCTCCTTCGTTTCTTTCTCTTCTCTCTCCTTCCCTCCCCGTTTCCCTTTCTTTATCTGCATCCTTCTCCCTCCTCTCTCTCTCTCTCTCTCTCTCTCTCTCTCTCTCTCATATGGAAAAAGGATATTTGAAAGGCCATTGTTAGCCATGGTCCTTTTGGTAATTATTATTATTATAATCCAGTGGTGATGACAGCTCAGGCCATGTGAGCCATGCAGGTACAGTGGCACAGCCGCCCACTGCGGTAGAAATCAACTTTGGTACAACTGTCACCCACTGAACAAATGACGTCGGTGTGGTTGTTCAGCCAGGTACATAAATGTAACTGTTAGTCAGTGATGAAATCACTTTGAGTGGGAAAAAAACTTGAAATTGTACTTATTTTTAATTAGTTTTGATACTACTACGGGAAACACAGAACATTTTGAAGTAGGAGTCGACTGCATTTAGCTGGTCGTGTGCCCAGGCTTGAAGACTTTAAAGAATAGGTCGATGTTTCA
The DNA here is from genome assembly GCA_030340625.1 of Merluccius polli. Classification (NCBI taxonomy): domain Eukaryota; kingdom Metazoa; phylum Chordata; class Actinopteri; order Gadiformes; family Merlucciidae; genus Merluccius; species Merluccius polli. The sequence goes on from JAOPHQ010002297.1 coordinate 115,155, forward strand.
CCTACTGTCATGGGCCAGAGTATGCCACTATATCTTATAGTGACGTTAACTACATTATTCAGTGTTACTCCAATAATACTTCATAACGATGCTTCATCCGTTGATGACGCCGGTAGCGCCGATTCATCATCAATCAACTGTCTACTTCGAGAGAATATTGAAATGAAATAAAAAAGTGAATCAAAACTAGTGGTGGGCATAGATTAATTTGTTTAATCTAGATTAATCTCACTGTAATCTTGGAATTAATCTAGATTAATCTAGATTAAAATGGCTCATTTGAATTATGTCGAAGGCATTCATAATATGTGTGTGCTCCCTTAATAATGACTAAAAGTAAGTCTGCGTGATCGTAACCCACCCCGGACCTATGACCGACGGGGGGGGGGGGGGGGGGGGGGGGGGCGCAGACGTTCCGCGGCGCTTACCTTCCTTGGTGGAAATCCGGTATAGACCCAGCTCCCCAACTTTGAGAATAGATTAACGGTGATCATTTTTTTATCGCGCGATAAGAGTCTCGCGTTATCGCAGCGCGTTATCGCAGCGCGTTATCGCAGCGCGTTAACGCCGATAACGGCCCACCACTAATCAAAACGTTTTATTCCTAGAGACTCAAGTGACAATTTTGTAATCATACAATAACAGAGTTGTTTTTTAATAGTAATATCGTCGACTATGCTATACTATGGTTTACAGTTTCTAGTTTCTTGTAAACTAAGTCCTCAGCGTTGAAAGTAGATGGATGAGCATGAAAGGGTCTGTGACAGGAGAAGAGACTTAATAGTATATACTCTCTATAGCTGTGTTTTGAATTCCCCCCCCCCCCCCCCACCGAAGAGCTGGGAGAGAGCCATCTTTTTAAATAGCTTGGGCAGGCATGAAAGATATGGGCAGATATTCCCTACTGCTTGACCTTTAACCTCTTTATGAAGTCTTTTACATTGCCTCCATGGGTTAGAAACTCCCCCAGGCGCACCTAAGCCTCCTGAAGCATGATGGGAAAGAGAAGTTTGCATGTGTGCATGCCCATGCATGAGTCCCACTTGCAGAACCTGCTTGTATGTTGTTGTATTATCTCCGAGAAGCAGCAAGGAGCGTTTCTATTTATTTAGCGAGTGAATGTGTAGCGGGTCAGAGAAACCATTAGGTCCTCTGAACTTGGATGTTTTTCAGAAGAGTTGCGTGTCCAGGTTTATTCTTTATATTTCCAGGGCCGGCTGTTATGTTAACGTTGCAGTGTGGTTTCAGTGGGTTGCAGCGAGGCAATTCATCTTTTGAATTGCAGCCGATTGCATTGAGTTCTGAAAAATGAACTATTTGGATTGTGCTTTATTTGTATTGTGATTAACATTGACCTTAATAAACATAATCTGATGGAGTATTTACTATTTAGTCATTTAGCTTGACGCTTTTATCCAAAGCGACTTGCGCTAATTATTTTTAGATCCATGTCATTAAGGTGCAGGTAGGGATTAGGTGTCTTGCTCAAGAATGCCTACAGTTAGACTGCAGACATCGAACCCAGAACCTTTATGCAATAGTTTACACAGTGCTTATATGTGTGTGTTTAAAACACAGATGCTTACTCACTTAACATGTTTCCTGCATGGAAATATGCCGTTATGGCGTCATGGTAGTTCATTAACATTGCATTAACTTGGTTAAGCAGAGGTTCTTTGGAAATGTTGGGTGTTGCAAACATATAGTTTTGTGACTGGGGGACTTGCAAATGTGCAACACACAGATTTAAGTCCCATTGTATTTAGTCAGTGCTAAACTCCTTGCTGAAACTTTAATTCAAATTGCTGTGTCTTTTGTTGGATTTAGGATTATGTGGTTTTCTTTTGTACATCCAAACATTAGCATTGAAGTTGCATTTTTGCAGAACAATAATCTTAGGAAGAGATGGAAATGGACAATACATTTGAAATGGACAGTGAAATGTGTTCCAATTGTACAGACGATTATGATGTTCGAGGAGGTTGCACCATGTCTGTTGTCTGTCCCACTTTCCATGGTTAAAGGTTAATGAGTCACTGATAACCTTTTGCTTGTAAAAAAAATAGACGTTTTTTGTATTTCAGGTTTTAAGTAAACCCTTTTCTTCATTGGAAAAGGTTTGAAGAGACCACTTTCCTCACCCTTTACGACATCAGCCCGGCCTTAATATGAAGTTAGGTACTTTCTGTTGCGTTTGAGAAAATGCATTGATTTTTCAAAAATAGCTGTCTCTTTCACAGTGTGTTATTAATGGTTTCAAATCATGATTGACCCACTGATGGTAGAGCATCCATCAGACGCTGTGCTGTTCAATGCGGTGGGAATTGTAATGGATTCCTTACACTCCTTATACCTAGCCTGGCTCCGCCCGCCTACGTACTTCCGCTCAATTTTCATTTCACTTCAGTACTAAGGTCTGGCGGTGCTGTATGTTAGAACGATTTCTTTTCCCTCAAATGTGCCTTCCAATCAGCGAACAGGAGGCGCGGCCTGAGAACAGTGACGTATGGTCGTGCGCGAATTTCAGTTATTGAGCGGAAGTACGGAGGCGGGCGGAACCAGGCTAATGCTAATGCTCACTGCATCTGCCGTTTGTATACTGCGCGCAACGTGGTTTCTGGCGCATGAAATACGTCACGACCAAACGTTAGCGATTGGTTAAGGCAGATCCAGAGTGGCACTGGGCAGAGCCAATAGGTTTTAAACTTCAACAGCACCCGCCTTCAAGTGAGAAATCGTTTGTCTCTACAGCACTGCTAGACCTTTAGTATGAATGAAATGAGTACCAAGGTCTAGTTAGGACTAGGCTACCTTATACCTTTGTTGCCTCTCAAAAAAAAGAAAAGAAAAACGGCACACACTCGAGACTGGATGAGTTGTCGATTTCGGTCAGTTACTGCTACGAGTTTCTAGGGTGGATTACAACATGTTACATGTGTGTTACTAAGCAGCAGAACATAGGTTCAAGCCCGGCGGCGGTGTGTGGTGCAACTGCTCTGGTCCCAACTGTCACAATGCTTACATGGCGTCTAACGTCCCAAAGTACCAACCTGGTTATACTAACATACAGTGACAAGGTCAATTGTGTGTATGGTATATTTACAGCCCATTAAAAGGCTCTACTGCTCAGTGCTTGATATTTGTTATTTATAAACCACTTTATTTTCCGTGGCAGCATTAAACTAATTCACCTGGTTTGATCTCTAGAGGCGCTAATGACGTAGCCACCCACTCACAATCTCACTCATACGCACACACAAACACATTAGCCAGACACACACACACATACACCCTTGTGCAGCGCACACACACACACACACACACACACATACTTTGTGACACACACACACACACACATTCGCTCTTGCATCACACACACACACACACACTCACACACACACACACACATACACACACATACACACACAAAAACACACACACAAACAAAAAACATGGTACCCAACATTATCTTCTTTAGCGTATCTTTTGTCTTTCTACGATCAAGTATTGGGAATAAACCAGCCTGTCACCAGTCTGTGAACAGGGCTAGCAGAAACAGTGCTGCAACCAAGCCTATGACTATAAAGCAGTAATATCATTCCAACACTGTAATGGCATTGGTATTAAAATGACACTTTGCTTTAATGTCCAAACGATGTTGTTAATGTTAGCAGCTTATGGTGACCAGTGTAGAACTGGTTTCAGGCAGTATTTTCACTGCACCACCATGCAAAAAAAAATAGGAGGACTCTAAGGTCAGTTAATATACTTAATGCATTATGTAGCCTGAACAACTACGTCGTCTTTGTGGATTCACAATCCATAAGTTTGGATTCATAGCGATGCATTATGGAGCCAAATATATAACTAAACTGTAGTTTTATTAAGCCTTGTCTAAAGCAGTAACCTTGAAAACTCAACTGTAGACCTACTCTGTGTTGTGGGAATAGGAAATAAGCACTGCACCAAAGAAGAACACATACATTAAAACCTTGGGTACCATCCATTACCTGCATTATCATACTTATAGCTACTCTTCTGCAACCCCCTCCTCTTCATAACCATGGAAAAAAAATACTCTTACACATTAAATGTCAAGCACATGCACATCCCTTTTTATTGTTTTCATAGCTTTGAACAAGAGCAAGTTCACTTTGTACAACATAAAGAAAACTGAAATAAAAACCTCCTCCATGACTGGAGAAAATAATGAACCCACGGCATAGAAGAGAAGCACAAACATAGAGAATAATGAACCCACTGCATATAAGAAAAGCACAAAAATCAAAGCACATAAATTAAAACCTTGGGTACCATACATTATCATACTTATATCTACTTTGCTGCGTCCTCTTCTTGTCCAAGGGGAAAAAAATACACATCACATTTCAAGCACATAAACATCTCTTTTTTGTTTCCATAGTTTTGAACAAGAACAAGATCATTTTGTACAACATAAAAAAAAAACAGGAATAAAAACCTCATCCATGACAAGCTCTGAATGCCAGAAACACAACAGGATGTTTAAGATCCTGGCACATTAACAAGTTGTTAGCAGCTGTTGTGATCACAGAACGACTTCTCATGAAGAGGAAACTTGTTTGTCAGATGGGAGTTATTCCCTTTGTTCGCACTGGTGTCTGTTCTACTTTTCTACGAAAAAGAAAAGAAATCAAAGACAATGAGGTAGCAAAAGTTTGACATCTCCACACATACTATGGTTACCGATGTAACGTATTGTTCCTCTCAAAATGGATACTCAATCACTGCAGCGCATTGCATCTTCCTGGCCTGTGTGTGAACAAGACGGTGCTGTTTGTATTTTTTTGCCATAATCACCCAAAAAAAAGAAAAATTGCCACAAAACTCTCTGTCTTTCCGCCACATTTGCCCGCTGGCCGTGAAGGACGCTACTTGCCAGTGGCGGTAGCATTGGCTGTCATGCGGCCTTACGGCATACCAAGGTCCCCCCTCTCCCCGCTCTCCCCCCTCTCCCTCGCTCTCCCCTCCCCTCTCCAGGCCATTTCCCCAACGGTGGGGATGAACATCGTGAACATTGACCTCTGTCATTCCTGCCGGGCGAACAGCCTGCGGCGGGGCCCGGTGGGGCCCGTCGGGGCGCCACGCAGGGCCAGCACTGGGCCAGCGCTGCAGCTGTCGCCCCCCTTCATTACCATGCGCTGATGAGGAGCGCATTTCACTGCTCGCATTTCACCGCTCGGAGTTCACCGATGCGGTGCCTTGTTAAAGAAAGGCTAGCCGTGGCTGAATACATTTTATATACCATAGATATTTACATATACTATATAGAGAAATATAGATGTAGATATATTTTTGGTTTCTCTTGTTTATCCTTAATAGTGCCATATCTTTATGTTAACAATCGGGAAAAATGCATGTGCCGTTTCTTCTCACTTCTTATAACTCCTTCCCATAACCCCATCGCTGATAACCAAAGCCCTTACAAAACCCCCACCCACAACCTTATAAGAATAAAGAATCAACCATAGCGGGTTTTTTTTCTAGGATTCGCTATGTTGCTGTATACCCTAATGCCGCCTTCATTAGGGTTCGGATGTGGCTCTGTGACAGATATATTAGGAAGTCAGCTCTTGTCTGAGGCGTTGAGGAGGAGCGTGTCTAGGTAACAGGCTAATCCAAGTCTCCAGGTGCTTTCACCTGCCCCTTCTCCAGAGAAGCAATTATTTTGTGTGTGTCAGTGTGTGTGTGTCAGTGTGTGTGTGTGTGTGTGTGCGTGCGTTTAATGCTAATGCAGCCAGTCTTCCCGCCCTGGCCTGAGCCCTTTGCTAATCGGTTGTTTGCAGTCACGTGACACATATGACACGCAGATTTCAAATGGAGGGCAGGAAGTGAAATGCAGAATGCGAATCAGCAGTGCTCTGTTTATGTCAACAGTTTGCAACATTTGAGAAAAATAGAAAAATACATTGGAATTGATTCGTATTGTTAAAAAAATGCAAAAAGTCTGTAGACTTAAGGCCCAATCCCAATTCCCTTCCCATGGCCCTACCCCTAGTTCCCCCTTCCCATGGCCACTCCTCTACTGGTAGTGGCCCTTCAGAGCCGAGCCACGGGGGGCAGGGGTTGAAATCTTCACCTACAAAATGGGACACCACATTGGTTTAACTACCAGCCAGCGGTCCAATGCTTGTCATAGTTAACGGATGAATTACATAAATTACACAATAAACAAGGGTTACATTTGATGAGAGTTTAATGTTTACTGAGGTCCTGCATATCGGCAGCATCAAACACTGAATCGTGTTCCTACATATTCCTTTGCATCTACATTAAACATATTGAACATTTTTGCATGATTATTTGCGAAACTATACATTTATGGGCTTTTTTCCCCCTCACCGGTAGCCATGTTTAATTTTACGCTGCCTCAGTTTGCAAAGCATTCTGGTCCCTAAAGGAAACAGGACACCCTACCCTACCCTAGGAAGGGTAGGGCCAAGTGGTAGGGCCAAGGGAGGGAATTGGGATTTGGCCAAAGTCATTATCTCATACTGCAGACCTCGCATTACACCAGGGATCACATGAAAGGCTTCAAAAGCCTGAAGGCATATCATTTCTTCGTGTGCGGATGGGTTCATGAATTGGGAACCAAAATACTAAGGTCAACTAGTTCGCCAAGGTAAATGTATGTGTTTAGTTTTTCAAGCTATAAAAGCCTACAAGTCACAATGCTTAGGATGGGTTGTACCAACCGTAAAAGCCTTATTAACCTTGCTTCATAGCGTTGTATCCTTAAACTATTAGGCTTGAACAGCAGGCAATGCTTCGGTTCTTGTGCCTCCGGTGGCAGCAAACTGTGTTGAAAGTCTGCTTTCGTCTGCTTTCGACTTTCTTTTCTCATTTTTTGTATCGCATAGCGTCTCATTCAGAGACTTTGCCCATTTTGGCGCTCTCTGTGAGTGCGATCCAGCGGCGCTGTCTCTGGCGCTGGAGTCGGACCTGGCTGCACTACGGTACATTTTGTTGCTTGTTACCCAGAAATCAACCATTTAAAGTGTAGGTGAACCCGCTGTTTCTGCTTGAATTCGAACACTAGCAGATTTTAAAACATGCGTTTTGGGCTAAGAGTTCGAGGGGGGGGACGTTTTATCCTCATGGTTACAACCCACGCCAACTTTGTGCTACTTTTTTTTTAAGCTAGTACAGTCGTTGTGTATGAGCATTATAATGAGCGAGTTGTATATGAAACGCGCCACACACCGTGGCGTTATACTATAAGTGTCCGACAAAATGGCATAAATTACTATGTTGAAGATCATATGAGACATATTAACACGTTTAAAAACAATGATTTTAGGTTCACTGCCGCTTTAACGGAGTATCCCAGAAAATCCTATCACTTAAAATCGCTATAATGCCCCAAAAATGGCCAACATTTTCAAGCTCGCGCCACATAATCCTGCTCCCTCGCACCAACATGTGGCCAGCTCAGGAGCCGCCACTGATGAAAACTATGAGTTTTTTCTTGGTTTAAGCAACTATACATGATGCAAATGATCTGCATGTTGTCTGTTCTCAAGAAGAGTAGTCATGTATATCCAGTGTATATCCATTGAGCACTTCCTGCCCTCCATCTCATGTTTGCTCCACTGGTCAACGTTATCTGCTAACAACCTATTGGTTGTGTTAGAAATTCCATCCAGGTACAAGATGGACCTACTCCTTCCTCCTTCCACTCCCAGCCTCTTCACGTTGCTTTGTTTTCTTGGCTTTTTTTTGTTTTCTGCTCCGTCAACGCTTTCCTTTTGATATGCATATCAATAAAATGTTTTATTCATGCACTGAAAAAGCAGAAGACTGATTGGAGAGATGGCCTTGCGGTGGGGTTGTGTTGTGTGCAAAGCATTCTGGCGTCAGCGACATGGTGTGCCTGTTGTTGAAAGACATTCGTGACGCGGCATCTTTTGAACGGGTGATTTATGCAACGGTCCCTCACAGACAGATACAGATAATACAGATAAGCTGTGACCGTACATCCCCATCGCTCTTGTCATCCCCCACACTGTTTTTTAGACCTTAACAGATCGTATTAGGTATTCACAGTGAAACTGTGGATACTTTTATTGTTATTGCTAGCAGATATTATTTTTGATTGATAAAGCCTGTAGCGCAGCCCCTGATTGTTCAGAACTTTTCAAAATTGTGCGATGACATATGTATTCTACAACGTAAGCAGGTCTCGGTACCAACTTGGTAGGTTTGGTACCACTTTGCCCATAGGGGGTGCTATAATTCACGGTCAAAGTTAAATTCTCAGCCCCGCCACCCCAAACGACGGAAATTTCAAAAACTTGGTATATAGGCCTTATTTTACATGCTGAGCATTGCCTCTTCGACACATAAGGTCCGTCTGGATAGATTTTTCTGTACTGTGAACATTTTGGGAAAACTTCAAAAATCTTCTTTTTAATAACCACCAGCCCAAATGACAACGCATTTGGTACAGGCGCTCTATGGACATGCCTGATGAAATGTTATTCATTGATTTAAAAAACAATACAAAATGTCAGTTATGCAGAAATCAAGGGGGCGCAAAGTCACACATAAACAGCATTTACTGTCAAACCATGACTCGGAGTCACTCCAAATTGCTTGGCTTGACTTATCTCATCGCCCCGAGTGACCAGCCCCCGCACATTGCGGGGAAAAGGGCGGTCGCTGGGGTCGCGGTCGCTGGGGTCGGCGGTGCATACTGTGAATACCTTTTGAGGCTGTGAGTAGCTTTAACTTAATTGTGTCTTTTCTATTGTTAGTGGGACTGCATTGCTAATTGAATAGCTGCATAGGAACATGGATCAGACAGGGACGACGAGGTAAAGGATGGCATTTGGTTCACAGTTCCTCTCCTCTCATGGGAAACACACATACACACACACACACATACACACACACACACACACACACACATACACACACACACACACACACACACACACACACACACACATACACACACACACACACACACCTGTTCCCTCAGAACACCAGCTGCTGTTTAATCACAATACTTAAGATGTGGAGTTTAATTAGAAAAAAATTCACTCATTCAATCATGTCAGTGTTTATTAGATCGCCTAGTTTCTCCTGGGGCCCCACGGGCCTTAACCAGGGTAGAGACGATTACAGTTACTACTGCCAGTAGTGTGTGTGATTGTGTGTGTGTGTGTTGTGTGTGTGTCTTTTTTGAACATGAAGCTCAAAAGGTAAGACTATTTTCGTAAAGAAAAAAAAATCCTACTTGTGCAAAAGCAGCACCAGCTGAACACCCCCACAAAGGGCATTTCTAATACAATTGCACTTGGCCATGGTGATATCACACATGCTAAGACTTGTAAACCTGCCTTCCAAGTAACAGGGGAATGTAGTCATCTTATGGAAGCTGTGATTAGTCTATCTGTCTTACAGGAAGGGGGGGGGGGATAGCCTACGGCACAATTGCTCAAACACAATGTAATTAGGGGATAATAGGAAGAAAGAAAAATAAAGGTGAATTAATAAGTAACTACCGCTGTCTTTAAGAATACGCTCCCGTTCTGTGTCGGCGACCTACAAAATATCAGAGCGCGGCGCAGGACCATGATGCTTTGCGGTAGCCAAAGAGGTGACCTCGTGCTGTGGCAACCCTGTTTGCAAACAATGCGTGATGAATTAACGGCTCGCCTAATATAGGTTGTGTGGAAAGGTACAGGTGGCCGCCTGTGTTGTTCCAATTAGCAAGACTGCGCTGAACCATGAGAACAACACACTGGAAGTGGTGACACAAAAGCACGGCAACGATACAGCCTTGTCTTGCGGGAGGGAGATAGAGTAGTCGTGGCTGGGCTGTGGGTGTTTGCATCCCGGTCCAAAGGTCCGGGGTTAGATCTAGGGCTGGGATGATATGCTTATCTCCCGATACTACCGCGATACTTGGGTGCCATGTATTGTGATTGTGTATTGTGATTGCGAATCGATATTACGATTTATTGCGATTTTTTGAGTCATACACATTTGTTTTGAAAAAAGTTGAGTCTTCTGGAGACTGTGTATCATGAGGTATATTTCCAAAAACAATGCACATCACATGTCAGTCAGTCTTTATGACTTTTATTTCAGCAGCATCATTGCTACTGTTGATAAAAAAATCATAAAAGAAAATCGTAAAATTAAAAATCGTGATACCCCGCTCCATGTCGGTATCCTAGGCATCCTAGAGCCAGATAGACGTCTAACGCCTTAATGACCTGCATCTGAATTCACTGCAAGTCACCTTGAATGAAACTAGACAGTGCTAAGTAACTAAATAATTTCCTTCCTTCTATCTCTTAGGAATAAACAGAAACTGTCTGGGTCCATGTAACGCACCAGAAAATCCCTATCACTTCTAAATGTAATAACACAACAGAAATACAGAAATACACATGTGTTTGACAGCGCCCTGGGGTTACATTTTCTATTCTATTTACAGTATAATACTATGAAATGCAGTTTCAATGACAGTTTCAATGTATTTTGCTTGTTGTCAAAATAATAGATGAGAGAAACAAGTAGTGTGGAGTTCATACACTTGCTTGCTCTTCAGGCGCTTCGCCTCGCACCTGCTGCCTCTCGCCGATGCCGTCACTGCTGTTAAATGGATTGGGTTAGCGTCGCAACTTGTTACAAATGAAACCACCAAGTGTATTCACCACAACTATGATGAAGATTAGTGAGTAATTAGGCCAAAGATAAATCAACATGTATTACTTTTGCATTCGTTCCTTCATTCAATCATCGATCATTCACTTATTCATACATTTTCCCATTGATCCATCGCAAAAATTAAATTATTTAAGACAGTCATTTAGTGTCATTAAATACATTTGTTACATTTGGTAAAAGCCGAAAGCTTCTCGACCTTTTGGTAAGAAAATGCTCTTGATCGTTATGTGCACACACTCAAAATGCTGTCTTCAGGGCAGAACGATATATGATTATTGGTGCAGGGAATGAGATCAGACTTGACATACCTTCAATAAACAATATAGTATTATATCTACAATATCATCTGCAATGTGTACCTATGATATTCAATATTCCTTTACGAAGAGCAGCATATTAGTGTAGAGACAAAGCCACAGTAGGCCTACAATATGTCGAGGAAATACGACAGGGTCACATGTTATACATACAGTACACAGTTCCAGCACCAATAGCAAGGCTGTGGGCCCATTCAGACAGGACACGCTGTATCCATTTCTGTGGCTTGTGGCAGAGAAGGCACTGAACAAAGACGCTACACGTAGCACTGATCGGAGCCTTAAGTCGCCGTGCGTGGACGGTCCACGCACTTCACGCATTTTATAGTCGCCAGATATTCTCCTGGACGACATGGGGCACTGAACACGAATCGCATGAAAAACTGCAGTTTTTTGGTATTTACCATTTCTTATGGAAAGTGTCGTTATTGTCAGAAAAGGCTGACACAGAGCTGCTGCTTCTCGATGCGGAGGAAGACATCATTTGTACGCTGTTGCCTTTATAGAGAAGGCGTTTGAGGAGGAGGTGATGGGGTGTGCGCCCTTGACACCCATGGTAGACACGTGACGACAACAACGGGAGCGCAGGAAGTCGAAAACAGCATGTGTGACATCATCTGAAATCCTCCAATCGCATCCATGATTTTGGACGCGCAGTTCGCGCACAGCTTCGGTATTCCGCTGTATGAACCGCACGCGAGGGCTGCGATGACGTCATTATTGGTTCGCACCGCTGTGCGCAGTTCATGCATGATCTTTTAGCGCCTGAGCACTGCAATGTACAGACGCCCTCATGGGACCAATTTACAGCCAACAGCCAGTTTGCATTTCCCACATTTTCAACTATTTCCACATTACGTTACTTTTTTTTCTTGGGAAAATTGCTTTTCTTTACGTATGTGCTATGATTCTATGAATTCCTGTTTGCGTTGCCTGGTAACGATATGATTGGCACACAAGAGTTAGCTTTGCTCTGTAGTGAGTGTATCAGGCTTGGCTATCTGACGTTTTACTCCCTACTCATTGGAGGTGTGTGTCCAATACATTATAGTATGATATACATGCACCACTACTCTGTTTACAATACAATAATATTGGAGTAACATGATATACTTACATTACAGTATTCATGCGCCATGGGCAACATGACTTACATACAATACAATAGTTCTAACACGCACATGATATATGTACTTATACAGTAGGGTATTCCTGCCCCAATCTCAGCAGGTTCCTCTGTATGTAATACACTAATACAAGTACTTCAAGTCTTTTTATACTTTAACACAGTGGTTCCCAAAAATTATTTTGGTTCCTATTTGGTAAGAATTAACAGCAACTGTACTTTACAGTCGGCGATGGCAGAGCTTCAACATTTCAAATATCGATATGAACTGTGCGCCAGGGCCGTGATTACATAATGTTGGGTTCGCGGCGGCTCGGGCAGTTCATGACGGATTGCGCAGTTCATGCACGGCGACTATCAACTTTAGCACTTCAGTGCACGCGCGCAAGCTTTTGTGCGCAACACATTTCCCCTCACTTAAATACATTGAATTATCTCTTCTATCCCATCTCCCTGTGCCCCGCCCCCCCCCCCCCCGCAGTATCCCTACACCTCCCAAGCCCAAGGGAGGCAAGCCTTCCACTTTGGGAAAAGCGGCTTTTACCTCGTACAGAAGACAGCAGGTAGCAGACAGTGTTTTTCCATTGTAACAACATGGTAGATTGAAGTCCATGTGTGTTCTGCAGCAGGTTGGATTCCTGGTTGGAATTGCGAGGGAATGATGGAGCAGACCGATGAGTGAGTAGTGGATGTAATGATGTAAGGTATGGAAGGAGCGTCGGGAATACCGGCTGGAGAAAGGTAAACGGCTGATCCCGGTGTTCAGAGAGCAGCACGTATTATAATAATAGTTAAATTACAACATTATTACATTAAAGTCAAGCATATTAATTGTCGTCAGTTGAATCAGAAAATCAGAAATTCGGAATAGAGCTTCATTGCCATGGGAGTTTGACCATACAAGGATTTTTTTTCTGGTATGTTGGAAGAGTGGGTATAAAATATAATAATAACAATAACAATAATAATAATAATAATAATAATAATAATAATAATAATCATAATCACTATAATAGTAACTATGATATTATTATCCTGATCAGGGTCACATTGCAGGTATTGCACAGACACACACACACCATTTTGTAAATGTCAAAATGATACAATAGAAGATACAATTTAATTTAAAAAGAATAATTTGATTAATTTGCTCAATGGAAAGAATCGCCAGGCACTGATGGACCTTTGCACTCTACAAAAATGAAATGTATTAATGTAAATTAAATAATACATATATTTCTTCTTTGGATGAAACGGTTCTGTGGGCGGATAATTTTCCTGGTGCAGGACTTGATCTGCTGTGCTGGTGTCATGTGAGCTTTTAGATGACAGACTGTGAGACGGGCGTTGACACCCAGGAGAGAGGGCCTGACGCCAGGCCAGTAGGGAGGCGCTGTAGCTGTATGCCGTTCTGTGTAAACATAACACATAATGTTTTGCTTTTCCAACTCGTTGTTGTCTATTCAGCACAGCACCTTGAGTAGCCTACAAAGAAACAAATGAAAGTGTTGCTTTTTTGGAGTTAATGGCCTTGAATTTTTTGAATGGGCATGAAAATGAATGCTATCAATTTGATGGTGAATCTCAGTAGGGATTAGCATGGATGCTGTATTAATTACCACATGGCTGACATAATTGTGCGTTCAATAGTATGGATGTATACCTTTTAAATGAGGTCTCATTATTTGACCACATCAAACATCAACACTTAATGAACATCGCATTTTAATGAAAAATAAGATGCCATCGACCTATTCTTTCAGTATTCAAGCTGTATTATTTTCTGCCATATGAAATGGATAGCAATCAATTTTATATATTTTTCATTCAGTTGTATCAGTTATAAACACTGTTAATGGACTGCTTGACTCCATTTTATTAAGTATTGACCTTGTTATTTCAGTTATGCTAATTCCGTTAGCTAACATGCTAATGGACCTGCAGTATTTTGGTATTGTTGTATTGTTATTATATGTAAGGGATAATGCCCGACGAGGTGTCCATTATCAGAAGTTAATGGACGACGCGGAGGCGTGAACCGTCCGACGCGAAGCGGAGGACGGTTGCTTCCGCGAAGTCCATTAACTTCTGATAATGGACACCTCGAAGGGCATTATCCCGCTTATACCATGGTCACTTGCCAAAGAAAATAAATTAAGACCATTAATTAATATTTGCATGCGTTTTACAATCAAAATATAAAGTTGTTCACAAGCCATAATTTGGCTTCCCTAGTAACGCCTGAGGGTCTGACTAATACCTGGAACAATCATTACCCTCCCGTAAGGTTCTTATGCAACGGAAACGTTGTTCACTCCTCCAGTAAATAGGACGGACCTTAGATACGACTTGGCAACGGGACGTATTCTAGTCCGCCCAGCTATGAGCCAGAGAGCTGACGTAATGCATTGTACATCGGGAATCGCGACGGCCTACTTTCAACATAAAGTGTACATATTTATAATTTGAAATATGTCCCAGCCTTTACACCACAGATACTATAGGGTCTATAGCATATAACCGTGTTTTCTGATTACAGTTTAATGCATTTTTCACAATTTACCAGCTGTCGTTTTGACGACTAATCACCGCGCCATTCGTTTCAATGGGAATCGCGACGGTCTATACTTTCAATAAAGTGTACATATTTATAATTTGAAATGTGTCCCAGCCTTTACACCACAGATACTATAGGGTCTATAGCATATAACCGCGTTTGCTGATTACAGTTTAATGCATTTTTCACAATTTACCAGCTGTCGTTTTGACGACTAATCACCGCGCCATTCGTTTCAATGGGAATCGCGACGGTCTATAATTTCAACATAAAGTGTACATATTTATAATTTGAAATGTGTCCCAGCCTTTATACCACAGATACTATAGGGTCTATAGCATATAACCGCGTTTTCTGATTACAGTTTAATGCATTTTTCACAATTTACCAGCTCTCGTTTTGAAGGCTGAACAGACAATTTGACTGGAAGTACTTAGTAGGAGTCCATATAGCCAGAGCTAGCTCTGCATATAGCAGGGATTAATGGCCAACCTACAGCAGCCAATCAGAATCGAGTATTCCCTCTCCGTTGCCATGGTTACCATCTAGCGTTTGAGCCAGCGCAGTAATCTAACTGTAATCAGGCAATTTGACCCGAACGTCTTTCCTAGGTGTACATTATCACTTTTTAACCTACACCTGCCAGCCAATCAGAATCGAGTATTCACGCCGACCATGGTATAAATGATGTTAAGCTATGTAGTAGCTGTTATAATTCTATAAAAGAATGAATCACCTCTTATGAACATGTTTATATATTATTTTTTACTAGCCTGGCAAGCCAGACCCACATCAGAAAGATGTAAGGTCTGGCTCAGCTCCATTGGCAGTGTGGGCGGGATAAACGGTTGTCTTTCAAGTTCCCTCTGCACGCAATAGGATAGCGCTACAACCAATCAGAGCAACGAAGAAGGTGACGTAGTCAGAGTGACGGAAATTAGTCCATGGGGAAGTGTTCCGTATGGTGGATTGTGGAAGAATAGTGAAATAAAATGTTAACTTCAAGTCTTGAAGAGTCGCGGCCAAAGCCGAGTCGAAAGACAGCTGTTCGCCAGCAGCAGTAGCCATTGTTTACCTCTAACACGGAACCGTCGCAACTCTGTCGTCATGGTAGCCCGGCTTCCGATTCCGCCCCTCACGCTGTGATTGGCCTGACAGATTTTCTGTTTCTAGCACAGAAAAACGACGACGAAGGGCTAGACCCCCTGGCTGCAAATTAAATTTGCTGCCGCTAGGGGCGTCTAGATTTCTAGGCTAATTTTTTACAGTATTTAGTACTGTATACTTTTGTTAAATGATATCACTTGACTTCATTTTCATTTTTTACTCAGGACATGTTAATTGTGACAATGAGAAAGAAGGTGGAAAACATGATTTCAGGATAATATTGGTATTTGAATCAAAGTCGAGAAGAACGGCATCTTTAACACCATCATAACCTCTGTGTGATCATCCATTTCTGAGACCTGCTACATGTGTCAGTCAACCATTTTGAAGCAATTAAGATTTTGGTGAAACTTTTGCGGCTCTGCTGGTTTTCACAGCCGTTTATGAGATTGCAATCAGGAAACTGTAAGCAAAATGGCAGCATATTTTTAAAAAAATACATGCTTTCATGAGTTTGAGCAACCTGCTAAATCAAGTAATCATTGATGGCTTATCAAAGCAATAAATACATAAATAAATAAATAATGTAAAATTGTAGTATCTTTGGTCAATATGCATAGATATACAATTATATATTGTGTGTGTATATATATATATATATATATATTTTTTTTTTTTTTTTCATGCATTGCTCTTCGTTTACTGCCAACAATGCCAACTGTCAACAATTTCACCCCCTGAACAAGTAATTTAGATTTGACTGTTTTGTATAAAAAACACCATACTAATAGACTGTGTCCTGATTCTTTGTGTTCAAATCAAAAGCCCAACACAGTACAGAGGGTTATTTAAAAGATTGCACTCACACAGCATTCACAGAATGTGAGATGATAGCACATGTTCTTAAAAGCTTATCTCCACAGAAAGAAAACATTTTTCTATTTTCTCTTAAATTGGACCTTTTGTTTTGTATAACTGCCAAAGTCATTGTTGGTGTAGTCGATAAAAAGTCACACTCACCCTTTCTTAATAACCTAAGTTTCTTTATTGTTCTTTTCTCCCTCCTTCATCTTTGTTTTATTATAGTGGTAGTACAGTAGTAATTTATCACTTTGACATTTGAAACCTTGTGTCTACTTGTTAAAGCTTTACCCTTCCCCCAAAGGATAACACCAGCTACACTTCCTAGGCATCCTCCAGACAGACCTAGAGAAGCCATCACAGTTACCTACTAGATGCTCTCTGGATTCCCCAGCAGGACTTTACAACCCCAACCTCTGTAGGGGTCCTCCACTTCTGCTCACCCGCAGCTATGTGTTTGGTCTCTTTTCCCCCATACAGACCACTTAAGCTTCCTACCGTCTAGGCGACTTTTAAAGTCGGGGCCGACTGCGGCAGTACAAACTGCACTACTGGTCTTGAACGATCAGTCTTGCCGTGCCATTGGGGAATATGCATGAAGCCGCTGCTGTCCGATTAACCGCGCCTTCTCTGCAAACTCGCCAAATCTCATGGGAACACGGCAACTCGTGTAGACAGGAAATGTAAAACAGCGTTTGTAGAACTTGTAGAAATTGTACAAACTAGCAGAAGCTGTAAACAGTGAACACACTCCTAGTTTATTCCCCTTTTCTTCCTCTTGACCTCACATCTCATTGGCCGTTCTTGACCTCAAAACCAATTGGTCGTTCTTGATCTCAAATCTCAATGGCTGTTGCCAGTGTAATCACTGATCGAGTGCCCCCCACACGACACGAGTCGGGCCTGATAATATCAAACCGGTATGAAAAAATCTTTGCCCTCACGACTCTACGGAGGGCGGCGAAATCGTGTGTCTTGAGACCCCCTCACACTACACGACAATCAGAGCTGACTTCAGTTGTTAGCTTAGTTTACTTCACAAGAGATTATTGTCGTAGATGTGATTAATGCTAAATTATTCACTGTAACACAAACACAAAACCAGAAAGACCCTTGGAGGCTGCCCTCTGTTAAATGCTCGCCACAATAAGATGTTATGATATCTACATATGTTTTACTATCCCAAAATTGTATTCAATAATGTTATACAAAATAAAATCATAAAGTACAAGAATATCTATACACCTGTTTGAACCTGTCCCCCCCCCCCACCCAACCGGCCCAGGAGCATTGGACCATAATTCAAACCGACAAAAGGCCAATGAAAGCGCCTTTTCCTGACTCTCCTAATTGTTCAATATAAAACAGAGGCTGTTTCCAAAGTAGTGTTGGAGGACATGTATCGCACCGTATCATTCCCCCCCCCCCCACACCCATGCTGGTGGGTGATGTGTCACACAAACAGCAGACAAATTGATATATTTTGTCCGCCCGTGGTTGTCCTCGCTCTCTCTCCCTAATTGTTCTCCTTTCTGGGTGCCAACCCATTTCCGCCGCTGCTGACAAATTGC
Source organism: Merluccius polli (assembly GCA_030340625.1). Classification (NCBI taxonomy): domain Eukaryota; kingdom Metazoa; phylum Chordata; class Actinopteri; order Gadiformes; family Merlucciidae; genus Merluccius; species Merluccius polli. The sequence goes on from JAOPHQ010002297.1 coordinate 133,416, forward strand.
TTGTTTTACAAACTGTGTTGGTGTGTATGAACGTGTAAACCCCCCCCACCACGCCCTCGTTGATTTTCTTTTACAAACAGGTTTGAGTTGTAGAACCACACAGGGCTAATTTGTCTTTCTGTGCCAACAGAGATTGGCGCTGCCATGCAGAGTCCAGTGTTCAGCAAGCAGCCCGGCAGTATCGTGTACCCCCTGGATGCCGTGGAGAAGAACCGGGAGGTGATGTTCAGCTGTGAGGCCCAGGGGAAGCCCCCCACCCTCTACCGGTGAGTACGGCGGGGGGAACCGGGTTTTCGATCCACAATGTCCACAACCTGCCTGTAGGCATCCCCCCTAACCCACTACCTGCTCGACATGACATGTGTCTGAATTCACTGTAAGTCGCTTTGGATAACAGCATCCGCTGAAAGACTAAATAGTCGTGAAACAACAGTAAGAGAAATCCAGGAGCATGTTCCGTCTTCACATACCTGTGTCTATCTTATGTGCTTCCTCGATTTCCCTTCTCACCAACTCATTCATCACCTCAACATAATGACACTATGGCAATGCTGTATGGTAGAGGACGAGTAATGTGTTGCTTTTCAAGAATTTGGACAAAGAAAAGAGATTAAGAAAATAATAGACTTCCGCAGCTTCCAATGAATGAGTAGAAACCAGGCAAATTGCTCTTATCCATGTAAAAGGAACCGTCTTGTTTTTGGTCTCTTATTTATTTGCTGAATTGAGCATTCCAAGGATTCATCTGTTGATGTGGCAAGTGGCAAACACACACCCCACAGGAGCCAGTCTGGACATTTTTTTGTGAAACTTGCCAGACTGTTGCCAGACAAGTTTACTCAGAATTAGGACAGACTGACCTGAGTTCAGGTCTGAAGTAAACTCTCTGGACAGGAAATAAACATGAAACCTCATGTAGCCAATTATTATATTATACTGTGATGTTAAAGTACACTAGACTGCACATTTTCTTCATAATTTCTTTGACTATTGGTCATTGTCATGTTGCAACTAAAGCTTCAAATCAATCATGTCCGGTCCACTCAGGATAATTTGTTGCTGGGGTAAGATTTGGGAGGATTGGGACATTTAATGCGTGGGAATTCAGCCAGCTTAGAGGATGACCTAATCAACTGTGTGTCTGTCAAGGTCGCCAGGCGACAGCTCTGTCAGCAGCACAGCTGTCCTCCAAAGATGGTCTCCCGCTCGACAGCTGACGGCTTAATCATGTTCAAAGTTCATTAATCCCTGCATACACCACCACCATCTTCATCATCGTACCGTTTGCAATGTTTAGATTAAACGGCACTGCAATCTACAAATAAAGGTCCCGAAGTCTAGCGAAAAAATAAATGAATTTATTGTGCATGAGTTGCATTTGCAATCATTATAGAAATGCTTGGAAAAAGCGAAGACTAAACTAAGCGCAGGCCATGGGAAAACAAATAGATCACAGCATATTCCGGGGCGTCGCAAAGCAGATGGTGTGGCATGATGCGGGCGCGCAGTACACCGCCTGTTGTAACGTGATTCATAAAACATGTGCCTGGCAAATTGAACTGCTGTTCCTTTGTTTGCGTTTTGTTTTTGCTCGACTGATTGTTAATAGATTAATGAAATGATCTGGTGTGTGGGGTGTGTGAAAAGTTCTTGGTTCAATTCCCAAAATTTCGGCAGCCTATACTGTAGGCATAGATGATGCTGAACCCCTACCTGCTCCTTAACGAGGCTAAGTCACTTTGGTTAACAGTAAAGCTTTATTTATATAGCACTTTTAAAACACAAAGTGCTTCACACACACACACACACACACACACACACACACACAAAACAATATCAATGAATAAGTAAATTAGGTAAAAACAATATTACAATAAAAACAATATAAACAATATTAAATATTACAAAATATTAAATACAAAACACAGCACAAAGAGAGACAGACCAAATAAAAACAAACCGAAAGATAAGACAGGGATGGAGACCTAAAGAAATCAAAATGGGTTTTTGGAAGAAAGAAAAATATGACTTCATAGTACATTACAAATGCATTCCACATTGCACTGCATAGACTATAGCTTTCATATTTTTGTTAGTTTTTCTATGGTTTGTTTGTCTACATTTGCATCATCCAAATTCTCTAAGCCTACCCCTTCATCCCCCAAAGACCCTCTGAAACAGAAGGCATCAGTGGTCCACCACATTTGCAGCGCCGAGCTTTGAAGTGGGTAGCCTTTTGAACAAACCCCTCCCCAAAACAAACAATAGCTCAATCTGCATCAGAACATGTCCCAGACTCAATTAGCTGTAATACAAAGATTCAAAGCCAAATCTCCAAACATCAGAAGAACAATGAAGACACTTTGTTACGGGTGGATTTTAACTTCTTTTTGCTGCATTGCTTTTCTCTCTCTCTCTCTCTCTCTCTCTCTCTCTCTCTCTCTCTCTCTCTCTCTCGCTATTTCCCTTTCTCATCTCAATAAACCCTTCTTGGAGTAATATCAGTATTACCGCGGGCCTGTGTCTGAGCCATGGTGACTGGCGGTCGGGCTGTTTCAAATTTTTTTTGTAGTCGATGGAATCCTTTCCTCTCCAGAAACAGATAAATCCCCGAGGGACAGCCTCGTTGCTGTCTAAGCCCCGACGCCAACATCACAACCCACAAACTTTGCAGTTCAGAAGATATTTCTCGTCATGTCCATTTTGTCTGGACTATATCTCAGAAGCACACACATATATATATATATATATATATATATATATATATATATAGTTCTCTATCGTTCTGCTTTGACTGTGGTGGAAGGAGACACTGCTGTGGTCTTGCGAGGCGGCCTTGTTCTACTCTGGTGTGTGCGGTAACAAGGCTCTGGAGAAGATGCGCTCACATGGAGTAGCGACGTATTATTTAGAGGGGGAAAAAAAACCTATCTCTGAAAGAAGTCTTACATCAAATTTGTTCATATTTATGCTCGTTATTATTGTCTCTTTGGTTACGTGTGTGAACAAAGTAATGAAACCTACCTTTCATTACTTGATATCCATATAATGTCAAGAAATCAAAGGTCTTTCTGTATTGACTTCAGTAATGCGCACTGGAGGCATATATTACTGGATGGATGCCTTGTCTGAAAATATTGTGGGAGCTTTTCTCATTTAACCTGAATTACATTTCCTCATCGATCAGGCCCTTAACACTGATGATAATCACATGGACTTGAGTATAAGTCACAGGTTGAGGCAAGGTTGCAGGCGTAACTTGTAATTGTGGCAGCATAGTGATTTAGCATCATGTGTATACAGTTTGACTGGGCTCGTTCAAGATGGATGGCCTGCGTTGCCTGTCGGTTCTTGGCGCTTGGCACCCCAGTAGTCCACTGTTTGTTAGATTAACAAAATGCTAGAGGACATGATTTCAGGGAACTTCTTCCCCTCCTGTTCATTTTTCCCTCCCCACCCCGTTGGTAAATAATTAAATGACTCCACCACCGAGTCTGAACACACGTGATTTAGTTTTGGAATATACCACCTCAGGCTGCGATGTATTTAACTGCAATGTGTTGCGCGCGTGAATTCCCTCAATGGTATGGTTCTCTGATCTACATTTGTTTTGTTGTTGTTGCTTTCAGGTGGAAACTGAATGGCACCGTAATCAGTGTGAAATCTGGCGGCTCCCACTACAGCCTGTCTGGAGGCAACCTGAGAATCAGCCATCTGAACAAGGACCACGACGCTGGAACCTATCAGTGCCTCGCCTCCAACTCCTTCGGGACCATCGTTAGCCGGGAGGCCAGTCTTACATTTGCATGTGAGTTTTAAACAGTTTTCGATGTTTTTTGTGTGTTTTTTTTGTTGTTGTTTGTTTCATCAGTAACTCAAAAGTGTGTCGGTTGTAATGATTTGACAGTGGCGGTGTGAGACAGCAGCTGGAGATGCCCGTCTCTCTAGGGATCTGGATGCTGCCAGTGGTCCAATGAATTTTCTCTTCTACAGGAAGTTGTGTGTTTTCAGTCTATGTGACGGAGCCAATGTAAGAACAACGCCGCAAATAGCTAAACAAAAAAAATCCTCTCAACCTTTTTTTCCCTAAAGTAGGAAATCACTCAGAATACCATCACTACATGTTATTGCTCATTCAGCCACAAAGAAAATAAATGAACAAAATAAGAAATAATTTAAAAAAGGCATCACATAGAAAACTATCAATCAGGCATACAGGAGGTGAAAAGTGCCTTTCTAATGAGCGTTAGTCCAACCAGTATAGATTGGTTGAAGTCTAACTGACAGCCCCTGGATTTTCACGCTCCTAAAGCAAATACAAGTCAATAGGTGCCAATGGGCCCATTTATCGGCCGTTGCATAAATGATGACATTAGTAACTGAGTGATGGCTCGCTCGGATTAAATTCGGAAAGTCTCTCATTTAGCGACAAGGACGTCAATATATCTCCATTTTTAGATTATTTTTGAGTCAACACGACTGTTGGTAAGTCGTTCCGGGGCTTTGGAGAATACTATGCTGTCTCCAGAAGTGGACTGCGATATGGTGACAGTTCCATCAATTGTTAGCGCTTTGACCTTACCAGCCCACAACTCCTGTCACACCGTCAAAGAATGGTTGTACTGCCGGATGTCATTCATCTTCTTTATTACACACTGTAATGCTTAATTAACTTGTGTCATGATCCAAAGGTTAAGGTTCAACACAATCATTTAAAAGGGCAACCAATGTGATATATGTGGCTATTTTTCCCCCACACGTTAGTGTAAAAAAAACACACACCCCTTAACGAGCCAAATGGATGGGAGCGGGAAATGTTTTATACTAATGTCCTAAAGGAAGTGTGCTCTCTATGTAAGCTAAGAAGCAAGCTCGACGTATGTCCGTGATGAGGTTAATCTAGCATTGAAGCCACCTCGTATTACCACATCACTACAGTCACTTACCGCATCGCTACAGTAGTAAATGCGTATACTTGAACTGGATTGTGGTGCCAGGAAAACTAGGTCTAAAATGTATTGTTGAGACATACTTCCATAATAAACATGCTCACGCTTTCTTCTTTAACTTTCTTAGCGCCTGGCTAACCTATTTGCTACACATGTAAATATATATATATATATATATATCCAGTTTCATTTTGGGTCTGATACAGACCATAGGCTAGGTGCCATACACATTATATAGGGTGTGCGCTATGCGACAAACAGACCTAAACTCATCCTCCTGCCTTTATGTGTGTTGTTTTTTAAGAGACCATCAAATAGATTACACTATCGAGGCTTGCAGAGTGCTCCCGGAGTTTATTGTTGCAATCTTAATAGACGCCACAGGAGTTTTCCTTCCTCCTCACAATGCCGTTGGGGTTGTGAGGAGGGATATTTTGTTCAAAGCTTGCTCTCACGTTCTCACAACACATGTTCCTCACATCGTCAGCGTTTTGCAATGCGATTAGACGGTTGTGTCTCGAAGAGCTCTTGACGAAACCGAAGACTGACATTCAAAATATCCCATTATGAGGTATTTTTCACACACTACCCTCCCCTGACGTCAAATCAAACCAACCTTTGGACTCCACTGTCTCTCAATGGCCAACATGTGTTGGTTTGACTTTTCTACCAACTGTACCCTAATGTCGTTACTTAAAGGGCCCCTACTTTAACGGCAGGTGTGATGTTGATTGGCCTTTACAAGACATTTCAAAATCGACCCTATGATGACATCCCATGTGGGAGTGTCCATCCAGATGTACGATGGCTAGATCAACCTGCCTACCCAGCGGACTGTACCAACTGGTGGGCTGGTGGGGAACTTGTTTTTGTGTTCGGGTTGCACAACATTGATTTTTTGTGCACAACAGGTGCGCCGCCCTGTTGGGTGTGTACACCTGCATGCAAAGGAGGCTGTGTTCTCCTGCAGCGGACGTGTTTAATGCCATAATCCCCAGAGTCCAACAGCGCTACATGTTAATAATTAGATCGGATGCAATTTGACTCAGTCTGTATTTAAATGGTCTCCCCGGGGTAATATTTGTTTAGCCTGCACGCCGGCTATAGGGCCATCCAAGGTCATTGTGTGAAAGCGGGCGAGACTCCAGACTTGCTCAGCATTCTCCTCCCTTTCCCTCCCAAACTTTTGATGGATGACGCTACTCCTTGAGAGCGCGGCGGCTGTCCGCACGCCGCCGGGGATAACAGATGGGCCAGTGGGCGCTTTCACTCAATACCGGCTGCCCTTGATTAGTATGTCTATCGATTCCATATCGGTGATTATGTAAAATATGTACGCCCATAATTCATACCGATGAAGCTCGGTCAATGTGTGCACCGTGGCCCCCGATGTGGGCAGCCCCCCCCCCCCCCCCCCCCCCCTGCACACGCAACACAACGAATGACAGGTCGAAGCGGCGAGGAGGACCATCTTTACAACGCAATGAGCCAGCCATCCCCAAGCACCGCCGGCGCATTGACAGAAAAGGTCCAGCTCGCGGTAACCTGAGTGAAGAGACCACTGTGAACACAAGCGCATTCCTGAATATGTCAACTAGAGGTTAGTGGTTCGCCGAAAGGCCCCGCGTTCGATCCTCGAAACGAACACAGTCTACCTGTAGGCACCCCTTGAGCTTAACCCCTTACCCTAACTTACATGTATCTAAACTTACATTCACTGTCAAACACTTCGGATATCAGCCTCTGCTGAACAGCGACGAGAATAAAGCAACAAAAAGTAAAACAAAACAGGAGATTACCAGGCCTCAAAAGCAGTTCCTGGTTCACGCTATTTCACCACTGCCATCTGACAGGGACTTTGAATGTGTGTTTGGTGTCAGACAGGCTAATAGTTTGCCAAGCATGCGGATGAAATCTCCTGCTTTCACCAGGGTAGGACTGTAGAGGCCTTGAGGGGAAATATGAATACCTCATTTAAATGCAAATAAATCCTCTAGACCCCTCTTAGCTGTTGTGATAATGCGGTGTGAGGAATATTGACTTGGTTAATGAGGTGTAAATAGCTAATGGGTGTACTCTGGCGCTTATCTGTGGTATACTATCAAGATATTGTGAGGGAGGGAGCTCAATAGTATAGCATAACATACTGAACCCAGTCGTTCATCTCGTCTCTTGGAGGCACACAGATTAGTGGAATAACTCACCCATATGATAACCATATAATTCAAAATGCAACAAAGGCAGTGAGACACAAACATAAACACGCGCACGCACATCCATCTCTGTGCGCGCGAATGCCTGCACACACACACAACACACACATGCACACACACACATGCACACACACACAGACACCATATAATGGAAGGCAAACAGTATCCTTAAGAACTCGATATGCTATACGATAACGACATAATTCAAAATGCGGCGAGAGGCACAAACATAAAGGCACACATTGCCCATGTCTGCGAGCGTCCGTGTGTGTGCGGACGCGCATGCGCGAGTCTACACACACACCGTGTAATGGCAGACAAAGAGCGTCCTTAAGGGCGCTCTCAGGTGGTAATGAATCACATGGTTATGGCGGGACAGGCGTGTGGAAGCATGATAAGTCACGGTGGCATTTGGAACTGCTCATATATCTGGGATGTGATCATCAGGCTAATCGGGGAGATCATTGTTTGTAATGTCAGCCCAGGTTAACAGTAATTGATGCTAATGCGTCGAGATGGGGCATCACATTTACTGGTCCTGAGGACATTAATCATGGTTAGCCCCGCTTCCCCTTTAAGAGACTGGGAGAGCGCCAGAGTCCTTTAGGCGGGAGTCGCAAAACATTTTTTTTTTTTTTACGATGTGGGAATATTTAGATTTTGTTTGATTTTCTCGTCCCCAGCAAAGTCAATGCACGGGGATGTCTAACGTCTGGGTGGAACTCTTTGTTTCGTGTGCTTGTGTTGTTCTTTTTATACATCCGAGTAATTATGTGCACAGCTGTGCATGCACAAAAAGTACGCCTTTGGTCCAAATCCCATTTTTACAATGTCCTCCTTTGTCTGCAAGGCAGTTTCTGAAGTCACCCGCCTGTATCAATAAAATACTCTTTTCATTGCCACCCCCGAAGCCCCTGTCTCGCAACAGTGTTTTTTTTTTGGGTGGGTGGGTGTGTGGGGGGGGGGGGGTGCTCATCTCGGCTATTGAGTGTGGGCGGATGGCACGGCCCAATTTTTTACCAACTGCGGCTCCGAGCTTTCGGCGCGGGACAAGCTCTTGAACCAATCAAGACCAGGATACCCACCAGCCGGGCCCCCGAGTGAAGCAGGCGTCTCCACTCCTCTCAGGGAAACAGCTTTAATCTCAACCCCCCCCCCCCCAAAAAAAAGACCCCCAAAAAAGATTTTTTTGGAACAAACAAATGAATGAATGCAGTACCTCAGAAGTCTCTTCTGTAGCCACATGTTTTTAGAGAGGGGGGTTTTATTTCCCTTTTATCTAACCTTCTGTCGTACCTTCACATGAAAGCGAGTGGTTGCGCCACTCCAAAGCCATTTCTGGGCCATTTTGGCGGTTGCCAGACTGCGTCCAAAACCGACTTAAAAGGACAACCGTTTTGAGTCCGTCTCGCCAACCAGAGCCAATGCACTCAATTCTTGTTCTTTAATAAACAAGATAGGATGTTAGGCTCACCGCAAACCCAAGTAAAAGAAAAACGCTTGGGACCTGCGATAATTTCATTAGGGGGGCCAGTGATTGTAGCTCAATATCCAATAACGCTTTTGTTCTGAAGAATGATAAATCATGGTCATCCCTCCTGCACAGGGGGAGGTTTCCAGTGCCAGCCAACTGTAATTCACAAGGACAGTGATTTGCAGGCTAAAAATGGCAGCGGACAGCCAATTTGTCATTCTGTCTATGGATTGCCCTCATATACTCAATTATTCAAGTGCACAGTATGTTGTTTTTTAGTAAGCAGTTAGAAGCTGTGCAAAATAAGTAACCCATAAATTAAACATGTGGGAGAAACGTGTGTACGTTTAATTGTGTACCATCTCATACTTGGAGTCTAGACTAGCCTTGTAGCCTAGTCCTACTTACTGAGTGAACAGAGAATGCTTATAATAATCCTAATTATATAAATATATTCAAAATGACCCTTAAAACAGTCTGGTTTTAAATCTGCCGGAGTTGTTAACCATTTAATTAGGGTCCATATAGTCTCATATTACTACTATATACATTGCTCAAGGGCTTAGGGCAGATTTATGTTTTAAAACCTAATGAGGTCCTTAATGGACTTGTGCCAAAGTCAATATGACATATTAACTGACCGTGGAGCCCTTGTTATAAATCAGCCAACCGTCCAACAGTCCTACATTTAGGGTCACACTAATCAGTTCAAGTAAGGGTTGATCCATCCGCAGTCCACACCTTGCACCACCGATTACACCGCCACAACAAGGTGCCAAGGTACCTTATTTACGGCTGTTACCTTCTGAATATCCCTCTCTTAACAGCACAAAAGGGAGGCAGTATTCAATTCACTCAAATCACCACCTTGGATATAATTTTCTGCTCAAAGAGATAGGCACACTATTACTTTCAAACACACACACACACACACACAGCATTATATCTAATCTCGGCGCAGTCCTCAGACTTGTAGCATTCCCAGAGAAGACATCCTCCCCTCCCACCACTCCCATTGTGTTAGTGCACACTCAGCCATGACCCCCCCCCCCCCCCCCCCCTCTCTCCTTCTCCGTCTTATCTCTGAATTAACTTCCCAGCCCGATACCGCCGGGTGAGAGAGAAGAAAAATTAACACAAGGAAATAGCTGGCTGACGCCGGTATTGTTATCCCTTCTGCTGTCCAATGGAAACCCCGGCTAATTCAGGATTCATACCCGAGATGTACCGTACCAGGAATAGCTGTGTAATGTTTTGTAGTTGGAGGTTGTGATGAACGCACGGGAGTGGGGGGGGGGGGGGGGGGGATACTGATAACCGTTAGAGCTATTAAAACCCATGATGTGTGACCAAGTGCGGCCAAACGCGCTCGCCATACCCGAGAGAGAGCGAGTGAGAACTAAGTCTGTGATAGAGAGAGCGAGGGGGAGATTGCTATTGTTCCCCCCCCCATCATCCCTCATTAGAGTGCCACTCTCATTTTTTCCCCCCTTCCCTCGAATCACAACACAACAACTTATTACTTGACTTTGCCCGCAAAAACTTGTTTTTGTCGTTACCGTTGGACATTTCAAACGCCATTGTAAAAAGCTGGTTCGGTGAAGAGATTTGTTATTTTACTTAAAACATGCACCGGTGTGTGTGTGTGTGTATGACGTCCTCCATCTTCCCCATGTCATTAAATTAGCTAAATCTTTCTTTATTTCTTTCTTTAGGGACATGTGTTTGAAATACCGCGCCTCATATCAGAGCAGAGACAGAATAGTTTGACTTTTTGTCCCTGCATGTTGGCACTTGGCGACTCTTCCCTCCGGTGATGATGTCGTCGCCCCCGACGATACACTGGTTTGTCCACATAGATGGTCACAGGCCTGAAACAGCTACTTTGGCCCTATCTTAACCTGAGCGTTGTATCTTTTATCTTTCTGGATCGCCTTGATGTTCTGTGCAACGGCAAATTGCTGCTGCAAAATGACTGCTTTTTCATTTCTTTGTCCCTGTGCTGTTGTACCAGTGCACCAACTAGACATACACCAACTAGACATATTTTCTGTGTTTTCTTTGTTTTCCAGATCTAGAAAACTTCAAGACGCACAGAAGAAACTCAGTATCGGTGCGGGAAGGACAAGGGGTGGTCCTACTGTGCGGCCCTCCCCCACACTCAGGAGGTAAGACATCAAACAACGGCTTTTTTCTTGTTGTATTTTTTATTGGCTTTTTATTTATTCATTTCCGAAGAAGCCCGAACAGTAAGACAGAAGATATAAAATGATGGTGCAACGGAGCAACGTTGTGGCTCTTGTTCCCGTTGTGTTTATTCTCTCCTCCAATGGCCTTTGTCATCTTGTTACTAGCGCGCTTGCTTGTTTGTGTTGGACAACCAGTCGCTGTTTAGTCATTTATTCAAGCACGACACTTTAATCCCAGGCGGCTCGAAGTGAATTCAGATACGTTGTCACTAATGAGGGAGTTTTGATCAAAGTGACACCGCGACACATTAGAGGAACGCTTGTGCCGACCCTCGGCCCTGTCGTTAAACACTGCTTTTTTTTTCTTTTTTTTTTTGCTTTTTAATGAGTCGGCTGTGCTAGTGCGCTGGTAAACGTCTCAAACCCAGAGATTATTTAGAGATTATGAAAAGTGCCGTATAGCCTAATTAAGTTGTAACTAAGTGCGGTTGTAACTGTAGTCAGTGATGAACAGTATGATGAATCACCGCGTCTCGCTTCCAAGGATACTGTTCCCACTGAAAACATTATTTTTAGAGCTATAGCTTCCAGACCATAATATTCTGTCCTGAGCTCTTAATTATTTTTTCCTCGTTTAGCTCCCTTTTTTCCCGTGATTAGTCCTCATTTCAACGATTACCTCATAGGACCCCTTCAGAAACCAGCACACAATTAGCACACTTAGACATGAAAGGAAAACTATGAGGGTAGACAACACTGATACGCCATTCGGCAGCCACAAGTCAAAATTACACACACACACACACACACACACACACACACACGCACGCACGCACACACGCACACACCAAGTGTGGATTTAATTAAACATTTTTAAAAAATAGAAAGAATACGCATACAATTATCATTCACCGAATAACCAGTTCTGTCCGTTTATATCTACAGGATTCATATTGTCTTGCGGAGGCAATATGATATTAATAAATAATTCTTCATGTTATCGCTGATGTGTTGAGCAGTAAGCACAACATTGAAAAGGCCTATTTTAGTTAGTTTTTCAAAGTCGCTACTCTTTAAATCTCTTCAAATGGAGGGAGACTTTGCTCCTCTTTTCTTTCATTGCAACAGATGTTTCAATTAATACCATCCTCCTTTTCCCCTAAATGTTAAACGCAACACCTGTTTTAATTACCGTTCTCATTTGACAAGCACCAAAAACGTTTCACTGATTCATGCACCAATCTGTTGCGGTGTGGGGGAACAAAATCTGCTCTGTAATTGTTTTTTGCTGTCATTTTTTTTACCGGCAAAGTACTTGACAAGGTTAACTCTGATCCGATATCATGGCATTATTTGTCTGCGTATGTATTCCTCAAATCCCTAAACTGAAGCCATCGGCTTCTTTTGATTGTAGTGTCGTTCGAGTTGCCCTTCTTACTCTTGTTCTTCAACTTTCGGGGTTAAAATAGAAAATGAAACATCTGCTGAGATGGCTATATTTCGTAACACCTCATGTTTTATGCTGACGCGGTAATCCAATCAGGGGGGGGCGGGGTCGTCGTCTTTAAGAGCGGGACGCGGCCTTCTTCTTCCGACATGACAGTCAGGTTCTCCCGGCTCTCCGGCGGTCCCTCCGTCGCGCTCCCCCTGGGCGCCGCCTGTCTTATTACGAGCCGGCCTACGGAGCTGCGCGCAGCGGCATCTCAATTAGACCGCGACGCAGGAGCGCGATCCGGGGGAGGCTCGTTCTGACTTTACGCTGCAGTGCAAACGGGCCGCCTTGGGGGACCGGCTCCTCCCCACGTGGGCCCAGGATGAGCGTTTATGAGGGGACACCGGTGTGCTGTACATGATGGAGAACGTGTAATGTTCATAGCCGATACATAGGCCTATGTTGTTATTATATTATCCTAGCATTCATATTATTATTTGGCCTATTATTATTGTATTGAAAATAGGTGTATGTGAGTAGGTCAATGTTAAATCATGATTTATTATACATCAGTGAATTTCACTGAATTGGATACTTTGTTACTGACAATGTTCAATGCATTCATATTACATTTGCATTCACCTGTTTGCACACACATGCACACGTATACACACACACACAGCAGCGGCAGTGGCGCAGGAGGATAGAGCGGGTTTAGGGGTGTCCGATATTGGCTTGTTTACCGATAACCGATATTGTTCAACTCTTAATTTTCGATACCGATATCAACCGATACCGAAACCGATATATGCGGCCGTGTTTTCAACGCAGAAACTTTGAAATAATTCCAAACCACCGACATAAGCAGCTACAACTAGCGTCCCACTACACGGCCACACATGCCCAGGCTTGTTATTGAGACGGCGCGGCGCGTTTGATGATGTCATCAAACCACGTCCTCACTTGAAACATAACAGATGTCTGAAATTATTTCAAACAAAGTGTTTATTTATTTCACACTGTCTTTGTACTAACAGAAAATGGTCGCTTGCATTCGACTCAGGACAATTAGAGCTTTCCAACAAGGTATAACATGCCATAGGCCACTTTAGTCATTTTGAGCTTTTTTAAAAACCGATACCGATATTTTCAGATATTGATTTTTTTATGCCAATATCGTCCGATAGCCGATAATATCGGACATCCCTAAGCGGGTTGCCTAGTAATCAGAAGGTTGCTTGTTCGCTTCCCGGCTACTCCTAGCCAAGTGCCGAGGTGTCCCTGAGCAAGACACCTAACCCTAACTGCTCCCGGCGAGCTGGCTGTCACCTTGCATGGCTGACCCGCCGTCGGAGTATGAATGTCTGTATGAATGGGTGAATGTGAGGCAATAATTGTAGAGCGCTTTGATCATTGGTCATACCTCTGAGAAATGTGCTATATAAATGCAGTCCATTTAGCACATACACATACACACACACACACACACGCTCATTCACACAGCATCCCAGCCAGCATGGCTGTGCATTGAACCATTTGGATGTGAAAACAAAAGCCAAGACCTGGTCTCAAGGCCATGCTGTGCAGCCATCACTTTCCCCTGTCATGTCGCCGTGGTTACATCAGATTTGTCAGCGCTGTCGCAACTGAAAGCAGGTCACTTTCCTCAGAGTGCTGCACACATTAGGTCCTCAGCTTCAGCTTCAATCAGACTTTTATATTTGTGCAGAAAAACCTACAGCACTATACAGTATATGTTCATGTTATGTCATTATTAGAATAAGGGTTTGCATATGTACGTATACAAGTTTCTATAAGTACGTGTACATATACACATAAGTATGGATATATTTATATGTGTGTATTTTCGGTCATAAATTGAGAGCTAGTTGAAATTCAACTCAATATTTTCTGTGTACCCGCAGCACAGTTCCCAGCTCGGGGGTTTCTCTAAGCGTAGTGTGCAAGTTTAACCAAACGCTCCGATCTCTAACAAGATTATGTATAATTTATAGATTGCACATTATTGCCAATTAGTGGTCGAGGAGACGTAACGTAAAATAATGAGGTTTACATCTTCCGCAATACTGCTGATGTGGCGATGTTGCGCCACCACAAAAGACCACTGGAATGGCCACTCCGACACCACCTCCCCTCCACCGTCCACCCCCCTCCTCCCCCCTCCTCCCCTGCAAGTTTGCACTTTCTAAAACAGTGGAGGAGGAGGAAAAACCTCCCTGTCTGTCTGTTTCAACCTCCTCCTCCTCCTCCCTCATCAGAAGACGATGGTCATCTGTGTGTTGGAGCAATGATGATGATGATGAAGATGATGATGATCATGACGATGTACACGCCCACCGACAGGGACTACATCACACCGCCGCCACCCGGTCCTCCGCCCACCTATCTCATCAACGACCTGACTGTGAAATTAATCCAATCCCACACATGGCTGCGGTCTCACGGTTCCCTGTGTGTCACACGTCTCCGTGCATCTCCCCTGTTTATAACCATATGATGACGGCTGCACTGTGGCGCTGCGGTGCTCCTGGTGGTGGTGGTGGAGGTGGTGGAGGAGTTTGCCCGCAGGCGGGGTGGGCGTAGGGGGGGGGGTTCTCCCACCTGCCGGAGGGGGAATATTGGCAGACCCATTACATCGTGCAGACAGCTGCCCAGAACTTTCGGCCTCCACCCACCGCATCCCTCCCTGCACCCACACACACACACACACACCAAGACACCGTGTGTGTGTGTGTGTGTGCATGCATGTGTGTGTGTGCGTGCGTGTCTGTGTGTGTGTGTCTGTCTGTCTGTTCGTGTGTGTGTGCCTAAAGGTATTTACATCCACGGAGGTGAATATTTATGTCGTCGTATAGGTCTTAACAAGGTTTTAAGACCTATTTGTGCGAGAGAGAGAGAGAGAGAGAGAGAGAGAGATTAGGCTGTGGTAGAGAGAAATAGAGAAATGGGTCTATAATAAAGAGAAATAGATCGAGAGATAGACATGTCTGTAATGGAGAGACAGAGAGAGATAAAAAGTCTGGAAAAAAAGAGGGGGAAAAAAAGTCTGAAATAGAGAGAGAAATATACTGAGAAATGGGGTCTGTAATATAGGGATACATAAGTCAGAGCGCAATAGAGATAAATAAGTCTGTATTAGAGAGAGGGAGAGAGAGAGAGAGAGAGAGAGAGAGAGAGAGAGAGAGAGAAAGAAAGAAAGAAACGCAGTGTGTCTGTGAGAGAGATAAATAGAGAGTAGCAAACACGAGTCTGTGAGGGGGGACTCGTGTTTTGAAGCCGCTGCAAGTGTGTTGGTGTGTTTTGCGCGTAATCTAAAGCACGTCCGACTTTGACAGCATGTGAAATGGATGTTCCCCCATCCGTGTGTAAACACGCCTGTAATACGAGGATATTACACATCGCGTCCTGAACACAGACCCTTAAAGAAGACGGACGTGAAAGCCCAAAGCCCGCGCCGGTTTGGAGTGCCGCGCGTCACGGTCCAAGCGGTCCATGAGTCAATATTTTCCCCCCCCATGTTATTTCCCGACAAGGCTTAGCGGTCGCTTAATCTGATTAGCAGATGACACATTGTCAGAGCGCCGTGAATAATCTGCCCGCCGAATCCTGACGTTCAGACATGCTTTTTCCCGATCCGGGTTCTGTCACTGGATTCCATCGCTCTGTGAAACACAGCCGCCCATTTCTCGCTCTCTGCCGTCTCCCTTTCACAATAATAAACCACAGTGACAACGTTGAAAGGGGGGGGGGGGGCGGCAAACTTTGATGACGAACAACCGGCAAGTAGACAGCGCGCCTGAAATAAGTTATAGTTTGAAGGCAGCGTCAATCTATGTTGAGCGAATGTGTAGTTCATCATTGCAGATGCGCACACGCACACACGCACACACACACACACACACGCACACACACATACCCTACACACTCACGCGCGCGCACACACACACGCACATGTGGCTGTCGTAAGATAGGAGTATAGTGAGTGGCATCTCTTGTAAGCTCCTATTTCTTCACAGTAGCTGTTTCAAAAGTGATGTGTCTCAAATGCTGAATGTGTGTGTGTGTGTGTGCATGTAAGCATGGGTGTGTGTGTGTGTGTGCATGGTAAAAAACAAAAACAACACACACACACACACACACACGAGTGTATGAATGTGTCTTTGTATATGTGAGAGGGAGAATCAGCGGGAGGATGATACTGAGCAAGGAGCTGAGAGGCGCACCGCTGCTCGTCTCATCTCTCTGTTCACGTGCGCACGCTGTGCCGTGCCGTGCACGCGCACCTTCATACCTGGTGCCTGTAGCTCTGCTGTCTTATTGGCACGGATTTGTTTGTGTGTGTGTGCGTGTGTGTGTGTGAGTAAAAGAGAGAGGGAGAAAGAGTGTGAGAGAGTGTTTGTGTGAGAGAGTGTGTGTGTGTGTATGCGTGCGTGCGTGTGTGTGTGTGATAGAGAGAGAGCAAGAGACTCTCTCTATAACTGTGTGAGAGATTGTGTGTGTGTGTGTGTGTGTGTGTGTGTGTGTGTGTGTGTGTGTGCGTGAGAAAGAGAGAGAGAAAGAGAGAGAGAGAGAGAGAGAGAGAGAGAGAGAGAGAGACAGACAGAGAGAGAGACAGAGAGAGACAGAGAGAGAGAGAGTCTCTCTATGCGTGCCTGCATATGTGTGTGTGTGTGTGTGTGTGTGTGTGAGCACCCCACCGCTCTAAGCCAGGTTACAGTCACACATGCTGTCCCCAGGCTCCTCTGTGCCGGTACATAAACACAAATCCCTCAGTGCCGGGGGGGGTTGGGGGGGGGGGGGGGGAAGAGGTGGGGTTTCAGTCCGGGGGGATGGCGTTGTCACCTGCCGCGCGCGGGGAAAATAACAACCGTTGAAAACATGACAGCTCCGTCGTCACCACATCCCTGCCTGCTTAGCAGAGCACAACATGGCGCGTTCAAGCGCCCAATTACAGAGCTTCCCCTTCCTTAAACACAGCGCTTTCCCGCTGCCTGCTGGGTAAAAAAAAAAATACAATCGAAGACGAGAGCTCAATGAAATGTGAGATTAAGACAGAAATGGATATTGTTTGCACCTGTCACTCTGACAGGTGACACTGATATCACGTAGAGAATCCGGTTGTGGGCAATAACTTCACATTTGAATTTGATTTTGTTGGATTGGTATTGTTTCTGTCAGATTACGGTACATTTTTGAATGGGGGAAAAACGGGGAGATATTTTTATGGCGCCCCTGTGATACCCACACCTGACATTTATTCTACACCTCAAATTACGTTGACGTGATTAAGGTTTCCGTGGCAGGGGGGGCGGGGGGGGAGACGAGGACTTGATTCACGGCTGCTCGGCGCAGCAGGAACCCCAGTTGTTACGGCAACTAAGCTACCTGTTTGTCGGTCCCAGGTGAGACTGGCAAGCTCCCTAAACATGCAGCAGTTTTGTTTGTGGATAGGATGATGCAAGGCAGAGCCGGGGCTGGATCAGACTTTAAGCCGTGGGACTTAGATGTGGGATTGGATATGTTGCAATACCGGATGTCTCGGTGGACCTTTGCCTTCTGTTGTCTCTGATGTGTTATCTCACTGTTGTCTAATAATAAAGGTCCACTTGATCCTGAACATAACAAAATGCGGGCGTGTCTCTATCTCTATTAGATTATTCGGGAAAGCAGAAATAATGTGATGGAAACATTTCTTCTCCCCAAAGTTGCTTGTTATTATTCGGGAGGAAAAAAACAATGATTGACATGTGAATCATGTTTGTCTCTTCAAACACAATTGCTTCTTCAAATGGATTCATATCATTGTGTTTGGCCACATTATTACAATTCTCACTCTGTTTGCAACATAGGACTTTGATTTCACTAACTAGTGGTTTCATTTCCTACACA
This sequence comes from Merluccius polli, assembly GCA_030340625.1. Classification (NCBI taxonomy): domain Eukaryota; kingdom Metazoa; phylum Chordata; class Actinopteri; order Gadiformes; family Merlucciidae; genus Merluccius; species Merluccius polli. The sequence goes on from JAOPHQ010002297.1 coordinate 151,583, forward strand.
TTATTGAGAACTGACTGGTAGCTTGAAGTCCTTTGTCAACCGATATAGTCCGGCGTATTAGGGTTAGTTAAATATCCATCGCCGGCGTTTAACAACCAAAACTGGTCCTGGCTTTTCATTTGAGTTGCTTATTTTTCGTGGCCGTGAGCACTAAAATAAACCATAAAATATATTGTTTTCCATTCAAGGATTATTTTTGTGATTAGGTTAGAAAATACAGCATTTGCCTGATTTAACATGACTTCCGGTATAAACCATGCCCACTTTCAGTTTTCTTTTCGAATACAGATACAGAGACAGATAATTTTGTTGGTTGAACAGATACAGATACAGATAATGATGTGTCTGTACACCTCTACTATTTAGCTATTTAGCTACACTATCCATCTATATGCAGTATCAATCCATCTATCCATCCATCCATCCGTCTGTCATTCATTCTGTCTGTGTATCTGAATATGTAAATCTTAAATATCAACCACTTGCATAACACTTTTAGAAAGGCCAGCTAATACCCATCCAAATTTAACAAAACCTAAATCTATCGTTAAGCATGCACAAAGGATTGGTTATACAAAAACAATGGACTAAAGTTATGCTAACACCTACTAATGGCTTATGCCGGAAAGTGGGGGTGTGAAACAAGGTAACAGGAAGCTTGGTGTGGAACCAGGTGACAGGAAGCTTGGTGTGGAACCAGGTGACAGGAAGCTTAGTGTGGAACCAGGTAACAGGAAGCTTAGCGTGGAACCAGGCAACAGGAAGTTTAGTGTGGAACCAGGTAACAGGAAGCTTAGTGTGGAACCAGGTAACAGGAAGTTTAGTGTGGAACCAGGTAACAGGAAGTTTAGTGTGGAACCAGGTAACAGGAAGCTTAGTGTGAAACCAGGTAACAGGAAGCTTGGTGTGGAACCAGGTAACAGGAAGTTTAGTGTGGAACCAGGTAACAGGAAGTTTAGTGTGGAACCAGGTAACAGGAAGTTTCATGTGGAACCAGGTAACAGGAAGTTTAGTGTGGAACCAGGTAACAGGAAGTTTAGTGTGGATCCAGGGGTGCCTTCAATCTGCAAACGGTGTGCACCGTTCCCGGGTTGAAGGACATGTTTCCTCTGAATGTTGCGGAGCGGTGCGCAGTATGTTTTCTCTCGTTTGGTGGGTGTGTCAGAGGTGCTGCCCAATCAGCAGGGGCGTGTATATAAATGCACACTGGCAGTGTGCACACTGGAAACCACTACAGTTAAAAACGATCCTCCACCTGAAATGTTTGCCTTGTCATCCAGAAATGTGAGGAAAATGTTGGGGAATAAGGAATGACAGCTTCCACATACCACTTCACAAGATTGGGATGTTTCCATGCTATTCTGGATACCAAGGGCAGTGACTGTAACATCAAGCGTATTTTGTAGTATCAAACATGTATTTAAACCGATTTCCTCAGGCTCCGAATGTTCTTCGAAAAGAAAGCAAAGGATGTCCTTCTCAGCTGCCCTCAGTTGCAACGCTTGCATGAAACAACAGGGTGTTTAACGCACCGCCGTTTCCGTTTCAATAAACGGTTTGCTACGGTTTTGTCGGGGCTGAACGCGCCCCATGTAAAAGGAGGCTTAGTGTGGAACCAGGTGACAGGAAGCTTAGTGTGGAACCAGGTAACAGGAAGCTTACTGTGGAACCAGGTGAGAGGAAGCTTAGTGTGGAACCAGGTAACAGGAAGCTTAGTGTGGAACCAGGTGAGAGGAAGCTTAGTGTGGAACCAGGTAACAGGAAGCTTAGTGTGGAACCAGGTGAGAGGAAGCTTAGTGTGGAACCAGGTAACAGGAAGCTTAGTGTGGAACCAGGTTAGAGGAAGCTTAGTGTGGAACCAGGTGAGAGGAAGCTTAGTGTGGAACCAGGTGAGAGGAAGCTTAGTGTGGAACCAGGTGAGAGGAAGCTTAGTGTGGAACCAGGTGAGAGGAAGCTTAGTGTGGAACCAGGTAACAGAAAGCTTAGTGTGGAACCAGGTAACAGGAAGCTTAGTGTGGAACCAGGAAGGCTGATGTGGTTGACCATGCAAGCTATAGCAAACCTTCAACGGCATACTACCGCTTTCTACAGCAGTAGAAATAAATGTAAGAATATCTCTCTCTCTCTCTCTCTCTCTCCGCCTCCCTCCTTCTCTCTATGTCGCTCTCTTTCTCCCTCTCTCCCTTCTTCCTCCCTCCATCCCTCTCTTTCCCTCTCTCCCATTTCTCTTTCCATCTGTCTCTCCCTTATCTCATCCTCCTCTATCCCCACCGGCCTCTCTCTCTCTCTCTCTCTCTCTCTCTCTCTCCCTCTCGCTCTCTCTCTCTCTCCCTCTCTCTCTCTCTCTCTCTCTCTCTCTCTCTCTCTCTCTCTCTCTCTCTCTCTCTCTCTCTCTCTAGCCATCTTTCCCCGACGCGAGCCTCCCCAGCTCCTGGTATTCACCAGAGGGAGGTGAGGACAGGGAGAAAGGGTCTGTGCGCAGATAAGCGGCAGCACACCCTGCCAGGCCCCAGATAGAGACACACAGCGCCTGAGCAACCCCACACTGCACCCTCGCATGCACAATACAAACTCGCCATTTGACAGACCAGCGCTCTGGCTGTGCTCAGAGCAACCCGGACATATAGGACAGTTTTACACCGGATCAACCGGGTTCACTGTCACTGTTTCAACCGACGCGATATTTTACAAAAGCCTGGACACAATCCCAATGAAAAGAAGCGGTATGTCGTTTTATTACGTTTCTGCGGCAAACATCCATTAAGAGCATCCAATTCTCTCCTGCGCCACAGTGGATGAGAGGCAACGGGAAGAGCTGAAGGCCTGTCACTTCCCCTCTCCCTCAAACTGCGGCTGCATTAATGGGCCCGCCTGTGTGACCCTGCCTTGGTCTTTGTATTACACAATTACTCTGGTTCTTTGGCCATGGACCTAATGCTGCCGACCTCTGTGTTCCCTAATACGACGGCAGCCTTAAGGGGCACTCATGATTTAAATTCTGTGTGTGTGTGTGTGTGTGTGGATAGGATTTCTTTATCGTGTGCATGTGTGTTCCCATGTGTCTATGCACGTGTGTTTGTATACAGGTTTGTTTGCACGTGCCTGTGTATATATCTATTATTATGTCACGTGTGTGTGTGTGTGTGTGTGTGTGTGTCTGTCTGTGTCTGTGTGTAGCCCCTGCCCTCCATATGAACCGTACGTATGAACACACTACGTGACACGGTCACATCAGGGCCACGGCGAATCTCAGGAGACGAAATCCACTTTTGTGTCACTTTGTCTGTTGTATTGTCTGTTGAATGTTCAGGTCCACGGTTTGAGCGCCACGCTACAAACATGGCCGCGCGCGCAGAGGGAGCGCCGCCGCGTCACAGCGCTGCACTCAAACTCACGGACATCAACAGCAGCGTATCAACAAAGTATCATGGGCATCAGTAGACGCATCAGTAGTCATTTCAAATATCCGACACGACATTGGAAAGTCGCTAAAGGGGAAAGGAAATGGCCCATCTTAGCAGGACAACTGCTGCCCAAATGCGGCGGGAGGCATAACAACCACCAAAAAAGCTGGGATAGTGTTAGAAAAAATGGAGACTGACAAATTGGCAGGCGGGAGGGGCGATTTTACGAGGAAGAAGCAGAGGAAGAAGTAGACCGCTCGTACTTTAACAGAATCTGCCCCATTTAACGACTTTATATATTAGTAAAAAATAACAGAAACAGATCACTTTGTGAACCGCAAACAGAATGGGTCTCAACTGAAAAAACTTGTTGAGTTGGGTGTTTATTTATCTTTAAAAAGACAAATGTAATTTCCATCCCCTGTGATGTATGTATGCATGTATGTATATGTGTTGTGGCAGTTTGATGGGGTACACTTAAGAAGAGTGTAAGCAAGCAATCACAGACGGGTTTGAGATGAAACAGAAACATGTGCTTTGTTCAAAAACGGTGCGCGTACAGAGGAGCAGAGGTAAATCCAACTGCAGAGCCTTCCTGTGCCGGGGTATAATACCTATAAAGGGGTTTCAGGCTCACACAGGAGCCTGTTTAAACGACGGGGGGGGGGGGGGGGGGGGGGGAAATGGGTCAGACACAGCAGGGATGACACACAACATCCTTTACTTTGCTCTTGAGCAGGCGGTTGCAACAGCTTTGCGTGAGTTCAAAGGTAGTCTGGCTATAACGTTAGTGTTTAACTAAGTCTTAGGTTTAAACATTACTAAATCAAAACGGGTCGCATAACACGCAAACTAGTTCTTAGGTCGCGCTTAGTAGTTGCTAAATATTTAGTAACTACTAATCTGCGAAATAAAAAAATGATATAATTATGGGCTCAGTGCACACTGCACAGATCCCAGCAGTGGCAGCCTGTTTCTACACAGGATACTGTACCGGTTTAACATTGCATGAGTACAACAAAATATACTGTCAATTCCAACTGTGCCATTCGAATCAATGTCCTCTCCAGTCTTCTCAGCTACTTCCTTGTAGTTTTACACCGTAGCTTGTTGTTTATGTGTTTCAACTGGGGTGATAACACGTTGAGAGCAACGTGGATCTACTCCACGTAGATCATAACCCCTTGAATACAAAAAAACTTGAAATCGGCTGAGAAATGTGAATGCTAAGTGCTTTCTCTCCAGAAAAACCGCAGCTCCACCGTTTTACTTGTATTTGTTCACAAGCCGGCCTTTGCCTCTCCAATATGGCGGCGACGTCGATGTATCACAACAACGGGCCGAAGCAGTCAACGCGGCGTCTGTGTATACACGTCTATGGGCTGATCATTAGCTTGGCCTAGTTTCCATGGTTGCTGTCCATGGTCCTGAACTCCTCCTCCTTCTCTTGTGGTTGTCTAGGGTCTCCACTATGTGTGTGTGTGTGTGTGTGTGTGTGTGTGTGTGTGTGTGTGTGTGTGTGTGTGTGTGTGTGCGCGTGTGTGTGTGTGTGTGTGTGCGCATGTGTGTGTGTGTGTGTGTGTGTGTGTGTGTGTGTGTGCACGTGCCTGTGTGTGTGTGACATTTTTGTTTTTCACATGCTATGAAAGCGTATAATCATGAGAGTGAGAAATTAGAAATGTTTTACAGATTTCAATGAGAAATCAGGTCTTAAAGGTTTAGAAAGCACTTCAGACTGTTGCAGCGCAAAATACACATTTAGAAACACAATTAGTGCTTTACAATGGTTACATTTGGGTAGTGCTGTACTCCCTCAATTAGATGATGTTGAACGTGTTTTACTGAAATAACATTTGAGTCATTAATTTAAGAAAACATTGGAAAAATGCATAATTCAAGTAGAACAATTCAAGTTCATGCTTACTCTACTTGCATGCCCCCTCTATAATTCTGTAACATCCCCAAGCCCTGCCTTTATTGTTTTATAACAATCAGAAAGTGCCCTATTTCACATTGCTCACATAATCCCACACTGTGGTCTATTCAGCCTCCTATCCCAGAATGCAAATGGCTGGGAGGACCAACAACGGTTGGTGATGCGTCGGCTAAGTGGCCGACTGATACCTTTCCTGCTGAACGGGTCAATCTTGTCATTGCTCTTGTGTAGGTGAGAAGCTTGAACTGTTTTATATATATATATATATATATATGTATATATATATATATATATATATATATATATATATATATATATATATATATAAAGGTTTTATTTAAAGATGAAACAGTGGCAGCTACTATAGTACAGTACTCCAAAGTAAAAAAGTGTGGCTACAGTGTAGTATAAATACACACATTGTGTGCGGAGGACACAACAAAGGTGTAACACTCCTTGTGTCCTGACTCCTGACCAATACTTGGTCAGAATCTGGGTCACCAACCTCAAGAGACTTCATCACGTCATCAACTCCTTCTGTGGTAACAACAACAACAACAACAAAAACAGGGGTATCGTCGGTCTCCCCCAGTGGTTCTTGCAAATATTCAGTTTCAGTATCACATACAGGTACAGATCCGCCGTTTTGAAATGTTATCCAAGTCCGGGATAAGGTCAGGATGGTTGTGGTCCTCGCTGTCAGAGAGAGCTGTCGCATGTCACCTTCCTCACAGAAGTAGTCCAGTTGGCCTACGAGTTTTCTTACACCCGCTTGGATCTATTGCACTGGCGAGATTAAGTTCTGCAATATGATTGAGAGCTTCTGCCGCCCTCTCCTCGAAATACACAACCACGGGGAGATGATACGTTTTTTAACAGAGAGGTGAAACACCTCCCACCTTTCACGGAGAGGTGAAACATCTTGCCTTCGGTGTCCCATTGAATCCACTTGTTTACGGGGAAGTGAAGTTTTCACCGGCTTCTCTGAGGCGACTTCAGCTCAACTTTTTTTGACCACCGGAGAAGAAAACTTCGATCGAAAAAAATGTGAAGAAGAATGAGTCCCTGCTGTAGTGATGAAACGAGTAGGCCAGGTACAATTATTTGTAACGTTATTTCATCAAAAAGGGTGTGGCATTGTGACTTGACATCCCACGGTATATAGGAGGACTATCTGCAGCTGCATGTTTGCATAAAATAAAAGCTACCAGATCGCTGTTTTGCGAGTTCAACAATTTGGTGAGTGACTGGTGAGTTTTCCCCTGTCAAATGCTGGTGGATCAAGTAACCTCGACCTTTTAATATTTATCTTATTTTTAGAAATCAAACTCAGTTCTGAAAATAAGTTGGGAGATAGAAAACAACTTGAGGAACTGAAACGCGCCGGATCAGCATGTGGTCGGTCACATGTTTATGTGTGGATTTTGGCGGAGGGAGCAGTTTGTATCATAGATCAGGAAACATTCAACTATTTAGTATTACTACTTAGTCTTTTAGCAGACGCTTTAATCCAAAGCGACTTACGTACAGTGAATTGAGGACAAGGGGGATCGAACCCAGTACCTTACGGTACACTTCTGAGATATGATGAGATAAGATAAGATCATTTATTCATCTCAGAGAGGAAATGTGTGTGTCATAGCAGACAGTACAGGACATGTAATATAAATAAATAACAGTATTATATTATACAGCATATAGAGTGGTGCAGGAATGAGTCCTAAAACCCGGAAGTCCGTTAGCATGTTGGCACTTTCGGTTCCCGTGTCTCGAAGTCAACGGGTTTTTTGAATGGGTTTTTGGTTAAATGCCTGAAGTAAGGTCTGTGGTTAACACAAGCTTAAGCGATTTACACGTTTTTTTTACGACATAAGATAAGTCGGTAAATACCCCACTCATGAATTTTGAAGCTTTTATGTGTCTGGCGATTGCATTTACGCTTCAAAAGTCATAAAAGTAGTGTTCATTGGTGAAGATTATCTTGCTTAACAAAACGTGTGAGTATCATAAACTTTTGTTTGCCACAGAGCTTATTTTCTGTAATAACGCAAAATCCAATGGGAAAAACCCCATTGGCTTTTTGTCGAGGGAACCCAGGCGACGCTCACTTCCGGGTTGGCCTACAAAAATACGTCATCCCTGCACCACTCTATTCTATATACACCATACAAGTAATGCTTACCCTTACACCGCGACGCCATTACACCATCCTGCCCCCCATTTAGCGGTACATGTGTCGGCCCACCATGCCTGCGTGTCCCCGACTCTGTTCTCACCGCACAGCATCAAACGGGCCGCACGGCACCGCCGATGTCTTTCAACCCACCGCGTTGTTTTGTCACGCGTCAGTGTTTCCCCTCGTCACCCGCACCGCGCGGTGATTAAAAATGCACATTGTTGTGTCACCCCGCGCTTTGTATTTATTATTCACACCGATTGATTAGGCAGCTGTGACAGAATTAATATTCCTTGGAAAGAGTGAAATGAAAGGAGATATAATGAATTCCCCATCAACCTGCTTCGTTTTGTTCAGGCGTTAAATGTCGGTTAAAATGTTATCCACACACCCCCCCCGAACTGCGCGCACACACGCCCTGACAGATGGTTTTACTGTGTTTGGTTACACTTTTTCTTCTTTTTCTTGTTGTTCACCCATTGTGTTTGTTCATTGCTCATTTTTTTTTTTTTTTACCTTACTATTTAAATGCAAATGTCTGCCTCCGTGTGATTTGCGAGAGACTATGAGGTCACACAAGGCTGAGTCACGTCCAATACATACGTTAATATAATGTAGCAAACACAGCCAATCATGTCTACTTTTACATTATGTTTGCATTTCCTTTCTACTACCTCGCATTTTGTATAGTGTATTGTGTTTTTTTTTGTGTGTATATTTCGATGAATAATATATGAATGAATATATAATTAGTGTTTTAATTTAATCTAATTATGTTTAAATTTTTAATTATTTTTTTACGTGCCCTGAGCTTGTGCTGCTGCGACACCCACATTTCCAGTCTGGGGTGAATAAAGTTAATCTTATCTAATCTCACACACACACACACACGTCTTATCTCGATGCAGGAAGCGGAGAGAGTGGCGAGTTGGCACGAACCCTCCTCGATCGCATGTAGATATTAATCACATTAGTTCCAGCCAGCACCGCCCAATCAATGACCCCTAATAGACACGCGAGGAGACACTTCAAATCATCAGCTCGCGACGTTCGTGCCGCACGATTGCGGCGGCGGCAATCCTCCGTCGCACTTTGGCGTTGTCGTCTGCGTGGTTATTTTCTCTCCCCTTCCTCTGCTTTTTGAATTCAGCTATACTGTGAGGGAGGTATAGCATGAGCCTTCTCCCTCGCTCCCTCCCTCGTCTCCCCTCTCTCCCTCGTCTCCAATTCATTGTCGACAGCCAGCCAGACGTCTATTCAGCGGAGAGAGAGAGAGAGAGAGAGAGAGCGGGAGAGAGACGCAGGCTGGCGCGAGCGGAGAGATGCTCCACTTCAAAGTTTGCATATTCAGCGAGCGTGGGTGAGAGAGGAGAGGAGGGAGGCCTTTTAAATTTCCTTTCTGAGGCCTCGACGCTGATGCCGAAAGACTCCTCATTCACGGTGACACAGTGCAAAGTGATCTGTACTCTTCGGCGTCTGGGACTACATTTGTACTGCGTAGGATGCGCCGCGCCAAGGGCATCTCACACAGCCTCGGAAGAACTCGTCTTCATTAAGAGAGTTTCATCATTTTAGTTTTTGTTCAAAAATAAAAGTTACTTCATTTACTTTGTTATTTCACCACTCTGTAAGATAGTTTGCGAGACAGATAGATAGAGAGATTGATATAGTGCATGTAGTGATCCACAAGGAAATACATGTATACCAGGTCACAAGACCCACAAGAAGAGATCATGAAATAATAAAATATATACAAAAAACAAGGTAAAAGTCCGACAGTAATTAGTAGTACTCTAATATGTATATGTATAATATAAGGATGCATTGCTGAGATGACAAACTGCAAAGCTGTTTGTCGTCTCACCTCAGTGACAGACAGCCATAGGGTGAGGATTGCATACGTGTAAAACGAGTGCGCATGCCTAACACTCACACGCAGAGGCTGCTGGCATCATCATTATCAAGCCACTATCCCGTCACCATAGTGATGTTTGCAATGCTAATTACAGTACATATAAAGGCCCTGATATGTATCCCGGCGATAACCCGATCCTAAATCTTAGCCCTTTATATCTACATAGACAGCGGGTCTAGAGGACGCGTTTTAAATTTTTAATCACAACGGCTATCTTACTTGTAAGCTATGGCCTACAATTTTACAGACTAAATAACTAAATATAATTTATACATCTATTGAGGAACCTCATCACTTGACACAAGGATACTCGATACTGTCCATTTTCATGCTTTTGAAATTGTGGATTGGATGAGTACCTAGATAAATATTAAATAAATGTGTATTTTTATATTCACTTATGCTCTTATTATTTTTATAGAGTGCTCTTTTAGTGGCAGGCATACTAATAGCCTACTAATAATGTTACAGTATTGTTTTAGGAAATATATAATAAAATGTATAATAATGCCCTGATATGTATCCCGGCGATAACCAGAGCCTAAATCTTGTCTGTATTTTACCACCAGGCCAGGTTGACAAAAGCCATTAAAAACAGCTGCTTTTATTAATGTGGGATGTGGGGGGAATCTGGGATTTTTTATTTTGAATGACTTCAGAGCTAATGGGATCCTTCTCTCCACTTATGGGAGACTAGTCATTATATTTCCTCCCACTGTGTGAGGGAGTGTTAGGTGAGAGCAGGTGCAGCCATGGCCCAAAAGCACCAGAGGGAAAGCAAGTACAAACAAGACACCATATCCTGTCCTGAAGTGTTGTTTGGCCCCCCATGGCTCGGCTGTTCCTGCACACGGTGTTGTTCGGCATCTACACATGCATAAACGCACACACACACACACACACACACACAGAGGCCACAGCGTGGCCCTGTGTGCCACGCACCCACAGGGCACCCGCACACACACACACACACACACACACACACACACAGGGCATGCACACACAGGGCACACCGGGGCACACACACACACACACACACACACACAACAAAGCTCAGAACATGTCCATTGGCTTGTGCTGCCACTGTTCCTTTTCAAAATAAGAGCCCGCTGCTGGGTTCACGCTGTAATGATTGGCCCACAGCTGTTAGTTTGGCGGAGGGGAAGCAACATCCAAGACCGGCTTGTTTAAAGACTACCCTCCAGCGTATCTCACTTCCTGCTTCTCCCCAAACAACGGACCCCGGCCCTTTGGATAATTGAGCCCAATGTAACACCATGACAACCGGGGGTAAACATAACGTCAGCAGTTGATTAAAGAGGCCAGATAGCGTTCGATAGGCCCGCTTTGGATGGATTACATCTGGAGAGATGTGGAGAGCGAGACTTATGTAGAGTGATAGGGTGTTGGTGCAAACACACACAGGATGGCAGGATAGCTCTCTCTCTCTCGCTAGACTGTGAGGGTATAGCATGAGCCCTCTCTCTCTCTCTCTCTCTCTCTCTCTCTCTCTCTCTCTCTCTGTCTCTCTTGCCTGTAGCAAAGATTTGGTAGCACTTGCAAAAAGATAAGAAAAAGCGTCAAGATTAGTAGGTATGACAGCTTGTGTAATTTCCCTAAAACTGACAGTTTTTTGTTTTTTTTAAGGTGCAGTGTGTATTTAGTGGCATGCAGTGGAACGGATGTGGCAGAAATGTGACATAATATTCATAAGTATGTTTTAATAAGTGTATAATCCCATGAAAATAGGAATCGTTTGTTTTTCCTCACCATAGCCCTTTATATCTACATAGACAGCGGGTCTAGAGGACACATTTTAAATGTTTAATCACAATGGCTATCTTACTTGTAAGCTATGACCTATAGTTTTACAGAGTAAATAACTAAATATAATGTATACATCTATTGAGGAACCTCATCACTTGACACAAGGCTACTCGATGCTGTCGAAAACACACACTTAATGCTGTTTACAAAATAACCCGCACTTTGTGCAAATTGTCAGAAAAGCCATTTTCATGCTTTTGAGGATTGGATGAGTACCTAGATAAATATAAATATGTATTTTTATATTCACTCATGCTCTTATTTTTATAAAGTGCTCTTTTAGTTGCAGGAATACTAATACTAATAATGTTGCTAATGTCTAAACGGTATAGCAGTATTATTTTATGAAATATATAATCAAATATATATATATATATATATATATAATAATGTACATACAAAAATAATAATAATGGGTGTGTGTGTTTGTGTGTTTCGTTATTGGCTGATTAGATAGAGATTACTTCACCTTGCATTTCACAAGTATTGATGTAGATGCAGCCCAGGATCAATACATTGATCCTGTTGATCAGAATGAGGTCCACTGAAGAGGAGATACATTAATTTGCTTGAAAACCCCCTGTGGGGTTTGCATCCGACAGACAAAAAGGGGAAGAAATGTTGGTGTTCATTTGATTCGCTGAATACATTTATTTTTAGTATCGTTATTATTACTGCATTCATTCCTTGTTTGTTCGCCTTCATTTGCGACTGTATTCGTGTTCAGCACGATGTGTGCGGTTTCCTCCTGGGCCGACCCAGTCAGAGGTGTAGATTATGTTCAGTGTTCACAATAAAAAGGGAACTTCTCATGGTCTTTGTTGTCATTCATTTTCACCTTTGCGTGACATGACTCCTTGGCAATTTTCACTCGCCTGGGGTGGTTTTAAAATGATGCCAACACCTCCCACCTCCTGCCATGTTGTCAAAATATTCTTCAGTCTCATCTAACCCCACCCCACCCACCCGTCCACCCATATGCCCTTGCACTGAGGCCTGACTCGAATAGCGACGTCCTTGTACTCTGTATAACATTTGGATATTAGAAGATGCTTTTATACAAATATACTTGTATACTTACAGTTAATTCAGACACATTTCATTAAAGGGGAGGTAAGGGTTAGGGCATCTTGCTCAAGGTTGCCATCTGGTAGCCTGCAGACATTGGGGTTCGAACCCAGAACCTTTCGACAGGGAGTCGAAACACCCAAACTACTACTAAAATAGGATGCAGACATCCAGACAGACCGCGGTATCGATAGTACGTCTCTTATCATTCCTGTGTTGATCTCCTCTCCTCTCCACCCCACAGACCTAATGTTCTCCTGGATCTTCAACGAGTACCCGTCGTTCGTGAAGCAGGACCACCGGCGGTTCGTCTCCCAGGAAACGGGGAACCTGTACATCGCCAAGGTGGAGTCGTCGGACGTGGGGAACTACACCTGCGTGGTGACCAACACCGTCACCAAGACCCGGGTGCAGGGCCCACCCACGCCGCTGGTGCTACGCAGCGACGGTGAGCCTTCAAACGAGAAAACTTTATTTATGTAGCGATTTTTTTCGTACAAAACAGCACTTTAAAGTGCTTAGAGAGGTACAACACAAGTCCTGTTTTTTTTTAGTGATGCCTTTTTAAGTGCCTTTTCGGATGTCAGGACAAAGGTACGCTGATGACCGAGAAGGTGCGCTTAATGCCATGGCGTGTGTGGATGTGTGGCGCTCCTTCTGGGCAGCGGTTAATGTTGTCGGCCGCAACCGAGTGAGGGCTGAGCTTCTCGGACACTTATAGTATAACGCCGCGGTGGGCATTTCCTATGCAACATCGCTCATTTTATCGCTCACACTCAACGACGTGCACCAGCTGAAAGAAAAGTATCATAAAGCTGCCGTCAGCCGTAACCATGGGGATAACACACTCTTCCTCGAACTCCCAAATTACTTTTTTTTTTAAGTCTCATTGTGTTCAAGTTTTGAGCTGAAACAGGGGGTTCACTTACATCCAAACTATAACCGAAAAACAACAACAACAAGGCGGCGGGATGGAAAGTTGTCCAACAGGAACAAAACATGGCACCAGACGTTGCTGGCATCAATTATGGATTGTGCATTTGAATCCCCAATCTTCAAAATGCTTTTGGGTTTTTGTTTTTGTGTTGTTTGTTGTTTAATTGATAGAATGGCAGCTTTTCCGGGTTGGTGGATTTGATAAGCAGAACAAGGTGCTGATGTGGATGGACGGCGCTATAGCCGCTTCAGGCCCGGCTGCAGACCGGCTCTGATGGGAGGCTTTTGGATCTCAGAGGACGGGATCCGTGCAAAAATGTGTGTCTCGTAGACTGCGTTTGCTCGCCTTTACAGCATCCTATCTACTGAGACAACGACGTGTCTGACATATTGATGAACTCCAGTGACCTCCCCCGCTACATGTTTAAGGCAAACAGAAAGCAACATTCACCACACTGTCAATCAGCAATGCCGGGCAGCAAGTCCCGCCCCAAGCAACTAGCCAGCATCCTAAGGCATAGACTATTGCTGATTATTATGAATGAATAACCACATCACATTGTAACGTATAGCCTATAGTGGAGAACACCAGACAAGCGGGGCCATTGAAAACTGGAACTGGGCTGGCTTTCTGGGATGGGGCACAATGCCCCCTCATAGCACCAGGCCAGAGTTGCTTGTGGTGAATGGAAAATGCCCACTTTTCTTGTTGGTAGCTGAAAGTACAACGAGTGGTGGTATTAAAGAATACAAATGAAATGCAAAAGGTCAATTAGCTGTATCCTGGCTAATTTGAGCATGTCCTTTAGCATGTGGATCTAATGCTTTAGGCTGGCCTTATCAAAGCTCTCCAGCTGAAAGGTCACTCTTGGCAAGTAATCTCATTGTGGATTTTTATTTTTTTGGTCTGTTCCCTACCTTAGTCATCGTCATCTAATGGACAAAAGAGCTCCACCTCTCCACCTCTATCCGGTCTGCGTTCCTGACCTGCGTCTACGTGGTCAGGGTCATTGGGGTGTGTGGGGGGGGGGGGGGAAGAGAGAGAGAGACAGAGAGGGAGAGGAAGAGACAGACAGAGAAAGAGAGAGACCCTAGAATTGGTCAGCATCCACAGGGGTCATCACACACACTGGTATGAGCACTTTAGGACCTCCAAGTAGTTGTTAACCCTGGAGGTTAAAGGAACACACACGAGAGGAATGATGTAAACCTCAGCAGACTGTATCCAAAATGGTGTCCACCTTGGATCCATGTAGCTATTTTTGTAGCTATAAGGCAGTATCTGCGTGTCACTAGGCAAATTAATTTTTATTTAGGACGTTGTGGTGATTGGTGTCTGTTTTAAGCATTTCATTAAACACTTTCTTTCACATTGCATAAATGTTTCCAAACTGCTGTTCAGGTCTCATCAAAAAACACAGCACATTTGGATACACATTTTATTTTGAAGCAGCACTTGGAAATATACCGTTACAAAACGACAACAACAGCAACGACGAAAATATCTTGGCAAATGTTGTTTGAGATGTTGTTTTTCTGTAAGTTGAACACTCACAGAAAACAGAACACATGTCCGGGGTGACAACGCATCAAACCGTCCACTCCCACACACTGCATTCACACATAGGAATGAGGCCATGGGTGGGAGGTGTGGAAGTCATCTCCAAGCAGTGCCCTCTGTGAAAGGTTACAGTGAGAGTCAATTACCTGGGGCCGCCAGTCCCCCCACCTTCCCAGTTTAACATAGGTGAGAGGGGCTGTGGTGCCTTCTCAGTGGCAGTAGACAGCTGTGATAAGAATCAGAATTAGCTTTCAGGGAGCTGTCTTGATAACACATCAACGCCTCGACGAGATCAAGAAGACCGACAGAATTGGCCTGCGTCCCACTTAACCGCCGCCGAACCCCCCCCCCCCACACACACACACACACACACACATACTTCCTGTCTCCAGAGTCATTTGTGCCACGTGGGCATGAATCCCGACAATGAGCGGGAACTTGTATCATCCGGCGCCGTTGGTAAAGCGCTATGACATTATTATTATTATTATTATTATGCGGTCGAATAAGAATTGGCACCTGCGAGAGTGACACGCGTGGGTATTTCCGCGGCGTTATTATTTTCAAGAGCGCAGAATACAGTCGTGCAGTGTAGTTTGGCCTATTTCTACCTCGCTGGGTGTTTACAGATGCTCAGCGTGCGCTGGGAAGTACTTATTCGGTTATCTCGGTGTCATCGCACATATTAAATGCCTTTGGGCACACTTACGTACTGTCATTGAAAAAAGAAAAAGAAAGAAGTGCTTTAGTGCCTTTTCTACACTGGTAATAAAAAGCAATGCTTTTCTTCGGTGATGTCTTGCCGTTGTACGGCGACGGCTATTAATACACAACGCACAATAATAGGGACTGTCAGGACACAACTGTGAACTCCTGAATACACCAGAAGATCTTATCTTAAGACAAGTCATAACAGTCATTCTTATTTGACTCATTTTACGACAAACTACAAACTCTCCACATATCTATTTTTTTAATGATATGGACATTATGGTTATGGTTATGAAGTATGAGGTATATGTGTAGCACTCCTCACTAACTGTTTGGCTCACTAAAGTGTTCGGCTCAAGATAATACTAAGACAAATACACTATATTATTTTGGTTGGCAGTTAGCAAAAATCAGACACACAAATTGGCTACTTATATGGATATTTAAAACATTTAGAGGCCTATTATTTGACAACGTTGAAGAAATTTAGACTTTTTAAGACTCCAATGCTTCTGATCATCAAATGCCCAAACATCCAATAATATGGTCTACTAAGGAATATCAAAATTAAAATGTCAAAGCAAACACAAATGGACCTTATTGAATTTAGTTTGATAATACAATATGGAGACCAGATACATGATAATTGCCTCTCTTTTTGAAATGCTACAGCATTTGGAAAAAGTGATTTGCTCTTTTAAGTTCCTTGGTTTTTAAAAGTCACAAGCAATTACGGCGGTGCTTCCAAAATGGTTTTGTAGGTTTGTGCACTGACAATTATAATACAACTTTTGAACTTTGCAAACATCGACTAACCTATGTATCAATATGCTTATTAATATCATAATCATATTAATAACATTAATATGATAATAATAGTATTATGATTATTATTATGATTATTAGTGTTGTTATTGTATATTATTATTATTATTATTATTATTACTGTTAATGTTAATATTAATGTTAATGTTATTATGATTTTTATTATGATTATATTGCTTTGATGTGCCATATTGTTTCCTTCAGGTGTGATGGGCGAATATGAGCCAAAGATTGAAGTGCAGTTTCCAGAGCTGGTCCATGGGGCCAAGGGATCCACGATGAAGCTGGAGTGTTTTGCCCTGGGAAAGTAAGTGGACTCTGATGACTAGTTACCGACTCTAGTGACTAGTTACAACTCTAGTGACTAGTTACCGACTCTAATGACTCCGGTCACCATTCTCAGTGGTAGGCTATGCTAACCAGCATTACGTGTACATTTGTGTTGGTGTCAGCGTGATAGTAATAACGGATCCAGCAGTCCTACTATGTTATAGCAGAACTTGAAATATTCTACCCAAGAAAGCAATATGATTGGTAATAGTGTGTGTAGTAACAGTGTTTATGCCATACTCGATTCTGATTCTGATTGCTGGAGAGGTATATTTTTCGATAAGATGCACGGCTATGACGTGATCGTAACATCAAGCAGTCTTTTCACTCGTCTAAAAAGTAATACGCTAAACAAATTGTCTCTGTTCATTTGCCGTTTCCAGGAACACAAAAAGTAGTGCGACGCTAAAAGTTGTAATTTTGAGACAGAATTACCCCAAAATATGAATCCCCTGAAGACCCTTATGCTTTTAATGATTTGCAAGTGGCCATGTCATAAGCCTCGATCAGCTCGAGAAATCCCAGTAACCTTCAGAATGATGTGTTTTCACACTATATCGAATAAAAAAGAAGTTACTGCGGTGCCAGAATAATAGTTTTACATGTGGGCTGTTATACGCTTCTCCTGCTCTGTCACAACACCAAACGAGTTGAGTAACTAACACTAAGATAAGCTGAAGGAAGAAGGATATATATGTACGTGATGACGGAACAAGAATAGAACAGGACTGCTCTTGGCCTCACCTCAGACACATTAACAACAGGGTGCATTACATACAGACACATAAAGCAATTACATGAACATTATGTATTGAGCTTGATGATGACAGCGGTTCATCAGCTTCATGTGTGTGAAAGGAGCCAACATGCTTGGTGCTTTAAAGGAGAGTCAAACCCCAACACTATTTGTACATTGGTTTGCATTAAATGACACCTTCTCTAGCTTAAATACATTTCAATTAACCTGTCGTCCGCTAATTGAAAGTTTGAAGGTGGGGTCAGGGGTTATGGCTCCCCTTAACCATGCCATAAAATGTTGAAGGTAAAATATGAACAAATAAACAATATTATCTTGGTTGGCGAAATAGCCAGTTATAGATACACTGTAATTGGCTATTTTGGCTCTCCTTTATTTGTGTTTTCCTCGCAGCTTTTCTGTGATCCAGCGCCACGCGAATTTTCCGCTCAAGTTGAAAAAATGTCATAATATAATGTCATGACATGATATTTTCTGACATATTGTTGAAGTAGTGTAATCTCGCTGCGCGAAAAAGGTCCGCTTCTCTGGTTTGGCGTGAACACAGCTTGGCATAGTGTAATGTGAGCGTTTCTCCCGCCGCCGCCACCCAGCCCCGTGCCGTCCATCAGCTGGAGGAGGGTGGACAGTGCTCCCTTCGCCAGGAAGGTGGACACGCGCAAGGTCAGCGGCGTCCTTGAGATCCCGTACTTCCAGCAGGAAGACGCCGCCACCTACGAGTGTGTGGCAGAAAACTCCCGGGGTCTCAACACGGTGAAGGGGAAGTTGTCTTTCTACGGTAGGGGGGAACCCAACACACACACACACACACACCAACATTAACGCATACATACACACTAACATGCACACACACACACCAACATGAATACATACACACACGCAAACATATACATGCAAATACATTGTATACACAAACACACACACACACACATGCTCACAAACACAGACACACACATACTCACACGTACGCCCATACCCACACACACATAAACACACACACACACGCACACACACACCAACATGAACGCATACATACACACTAACATGCACACACACACCAACATGAATACATACACACACACACACAAACATATACATACAAATACATTATATACACGAACACACACACACACACATACACACACACACACACACACACACACACATGCTCACAAACACAGACACACACATACTATGGGGGGTATTTTATGCCAGCGAACTATACTAAAACGCGTGTACAGCGCCTATGCGATGACATCAAACCTCTGATGTGCGCGTGTAAATTCCATTCACTTTCAATGGACAGACGAGCGTCACGTAGGCGTCACGCAGACGCTGCACACGCGTTGTTGCGCATACGCCTACGTGACGTCTGCGTGACGGGCGAACTACGCTTCAAATACGTGACGTGAATACCACGCGTGACTGTTAAGTACAATTCTACGTGAGCGTACAGCACACGCTGTGTAGTGTTTGTGGAAATCCAATGGCGACGGGTCATTGGTGCCGTGCCGCGCGTTAACGCAGCGGACGCCTGTGTGCACGCTCGTCTCTATGTACGAATACTCATTTACTTCATGATGACGAATTTTGAGTTTAACAGCTGCTTCGCTTCACAATTCAAGCAGTCCACGTATTACCAAGAGAGACGATGTGACAGTTTAGGCTATTTCAGTCACACGTGCACACGTTAAGGCGTCTGAAGCGTTGGCTTTAGTACAATAGTGACACACGCGTTAACGCCTATAGCATGTGCATGCCTATAAAAGGATGTTGAGGTATATCAGGGACTGTACCATTACTCAGGCGCGAAACTGATGAGAGGCTGTGCGCATTTACGCACGAGGTACACTGGATCATCAGGACCTGACAGTTATTCATTTCTATGTTCTGCAGCATATCTCCACAGATCAGCTGTTACACAGTCTCAGGTTCATACGGGATTGTTTATAAGAAAGCATAAGTTATAGATGAACCCCAAGCCCCATCAAAGCTGTCAGGATATTTGTATTTTTAAGTAGCTGAAATTATTTTAAGTATCCCTTTCACCCTTACTATCATTAAATATCAATTCGATATCATTCAAACCTTGAGAGAGAGAGAGAGAGAGAGAGAGAGAGAGAGAGAGACTAACAGGTCCATGTAGGCCTCGCTTTTGTCAGTTTGATATTTCGTTTTAACCAAAAAAAACGGGAAAACTGAAATACCGTGTTTTTTTTCTTCTTTTTTTTTACATTTTAAACAAAAAAAGAATAAACAGACCGTTTCCGTTTGGTTTTTTTTGTCTGGGTTATTTGTACATTGAGACGAGCGTGCACACAGGCGTCCGCTGCGTTTGCACGTGGCATGACACTTATCACCCGTCACCCCTTCAGTTTTGGTGTACTCGCAATACGCGTGCCTGTACGCACGCGTATTTTCAGTCTTTATGCAGGCGTAGGCGACGCGGTTTAGGCGTTTTAGTATAGTTCGCTGGCATAAAATACCCCCCATACACATACGCACACACACATAAACACACACACACACACCAACATGAACGCATACATACACACTAACATGCACACACACACCAACATGAATACATACACACACAAACATATACATACAAATACATATACACAAACACACACACACACATACACACACACACACACACACACACATATGCTCACAAACACAGACACACACATACTCACACCCACCCACACATAAACACACACACACACACACACACACACAAACTGCATGGCTATTCCACCCCAGGCGTCTGTCAGATGTGTTCAGACTGAGAGGCCCGTGAAAGTAAAGATAACAAGGGGACCGCTCTGAAAAGAAACTTTCAGAGGCGCGTTGTCGCCCACCGCATGCAACGCAAAGAGGGAGGCTGGTTTCAGGTTTTTTTTTTTTTTTTTAACAGTACATCAAAATGATTAAAGCACCCCGGTCCGCCGCGGTGCTCTTAATATCGTCTGATCCAGATTAAAAGGGAGCGCTTGGGCGCGGACGAGCGCTTGGATATGACCTTGTTGGTGAGCGGCGGTATCGGACCGCACCAGATGGCGCGTAGATTGACATCCAACTTGACTGGCGATCAAAGCCACCAAATGCACTATACTTAGACCATGACGAGCACATATGTCAGGGACAGGAGTCCACGCACCGACGCATCTGGACGAAGCGGGAAAGTGGGGTTAGGTGGAAGGAGAGCCGCTCATTGTCCGCCGGGGTCATTTTTCGGCGACTGCGAGTCCCGAGTGGGGACCGAGTGGATTCAGATAAGGTGTCAGAAAAGCAAAGAACTTTGTTTTTGCGTTTTGTCCACGAAGAGACAGGGAAATATAGGGACATTTAGGGATGGATAAAGAGAGAACGACAGAGAGCGATAGAGAGCGATATATATATATATATATATATATATATATAGAGAGAGAGAGAGAGAGAGAGAGAGAGAAATAGGAAGACAGCGATAGAGAGAGATCGAGAGCGATAGAGAGAAACAGCGAGACATAGGGAGAAAGCAATAGAGCGAGAGAAAGCGAGAGCGATAGAGAGAGAGAGAGAGAGAGAGAGAGAGAGAGAGAGAGAGAGAGAAATACCTGTAGTAGTTCACACTAGATGTCCTATTAAGTGGATACCTGCAGGCTGTCTGGGGATTTGCCTCTTGGGGGCTCCTCTCTCCACTGCATACCTAATTATCCATCTACCAAGAATACCTCATTGGCTGCTCTGTATATTAAAGCACGTTTGTTGTTGTTTCCTTGTTGATTTTGCCCACACAAGCAGCAAATGGATCCCACACACACACACACACAATCACACAAACACACACACACACACAGCGATGCACATACGCACACACAAATGCACGGACACGCACGCACACCGACACACACTCTAGAGGACTAGAGTGTATCTTAGACGCAGTGTCTGTCATGTGATCATGTGACTCCTTATCAAATAGAGACAGCATTGTTTTACTGATGCCCCCTTTCCCTCAGGGTATACAGGAAACCCCTTCTTCCCCACGACACACATATAAGAAAAACACACTAACACAGGCACACACACCTCCATACACACACACACACACACACACACATGAACATGAACACATACATGCACACTAAAACAGGCACACTAACACACCTACATAAACACACTCACCAACATGAACATATACACACACACACACACACACACACACCTACATGAACACATAGACAGATACTAACACATATACACACACCTACATAAACACATGCACACACACAACTACATAAACACACACAGGCACCAACATGAACACATACACACACATACACAATCTCACAGATACTCAAGACACACTCCACACACTGAGGACACACACACACACACACACTGAAGACACACACACACACACACACAGAACCTGTCGACTCTTTCAAACGTCTACAAAGAAATGTGGACAGAAAGACAATTTAAGACAGTCTCTCCTTGTTAAGGGAAATGTAGAAAGTCAGCAAAAAGAGTCTCTGCTGTTTAGGCGACTAATTCACCAGCAGAGGCCATCGGTAACTCAAACGTATCGAGACCAGGACCAGGACATAAAGAGCCGGTCTTGAATGAGATGCGAACCGTTACTGGCAGAATGCTGCAGGTCAGAAGACATAAATATCACACTTTAAGTGCTCTGTTTGGGTGTGCAGGGTTATTTTAACTACTTATCTGTAAGGATATGGATTTAGATGTTTTAATTATACCCATAATCGTGCCTTTTGCAAAGTGCATAATTAGTTTCTGTTCAATTACTGTTCAGAAGGAGAGAGTGTGCTAGTTAGCGTTCTCTACCGTTGATTAATCTGACAGTAAACGACCTGTGTACGGCAAACTGGGACAATTTAGTCCTAAATAGAATATGGGTTAGCTCTTGACAAGCACAAAATAAAAAGCAGGAAGGGAGCTGGCACAGAAATAGCAACTATTGATATAATATTACCAAATGCATCTGTGACATCGCATTTCCCAGTTTAATGTATTGTTATTTGCATTTCCTTTCCATCATTGGATGATTGTTTTGTGTTTTTAGTTGTTGCTTTAATGTATAACCAGCCAGTTGCCGTGAGTCATTGAAGTCAGTGTTTTATCACATTGTAGTAGTAGAGTAGTAGTAGTTATAAATCAAAGATGTTCACATACTGAAGATCGTAATGACGTTTGGTAGGAATGCGAAGGATCACCTTTATAAAAATTCATTTTATAATTTTATTTTATAATGAGTGCAGTTTTGAGGTCAACTGTGTTTCAATCTTCCATATTTTATCAAATATAAGACGCTGGTCCAGTTCCACCAAAAACGTTGGTCAGGTTTCAAACCTCCCCTTGTTCCAGGGGGATGGGTGGGTGGGTGGCCTCGCTCTCTCACCACTACAAGGGTCTCGGCCAAGTCCAGACCAACAGGGGAAATGAGCGGCCTCCAGATGCCCAGCCGGCTGAGTCACAAACTGTTTCTCCAACTCTCCAGACCTTCAGGTTCTGCTTCCCATTGGATGCTTTGTGGAAAACAGCTACAACAAAATAAAAATTATATATATATATATATATATATATATATATATATAGTCCGTTGGACAACTAATGGCAAATGTACTTATTTTTAAATAATGTATGTGCCGTGGAAAATAGTTGTAATTAATATGTAATTTAATGTAGTTATAGATTATGAGATTCTATCAAATTAAGTCACAATTTGTCATCAGTAGCAGTCCTTTTCCATTTATCAGGATAAATATATATGTCTTTGACCAACCTCCTTGCTCCTTCTTTCCACCCAGTCTCCACTTAAAAGTCAGCATGTGTCACCCCTGTCCACTGTGACAAGCAGCAGCTTCACCAAAGCCTATTGGTATTTTGTTCGGGTACAGGCCATTTTTGGCTGCCTCTTTTCTGTCTCTTTCACTCGTTCTCTCGCTCCTATGCTCCCTCAGTGGCGCTCTGTGTGCACCAGGTGATAAAAATCTGTAATCTACTTTTGAACTCCCTTTGAATTCAGCCCGGGAAACATTTGTCTGCTGTGTAAGCCAAGCAGGCATCGATTTGTTGCTCCTGTTTGTGACATTCCCGAAACCTGCAACCAGGCATTTTATTTTGAAAATCTAAGGTTAATAGAAAGTAGGGGTTATGTTCTCTGGTGCAAATTATCAAAAGCAAGGTGTATAAATAGATAGAAAATGTATTGTGAAGGTTTAGCGTTTAAGCGTTATTACAAACACATACTTTCAAATCACCGGTTTCAACTTGGATTAAAGGGGATAAACTATACCGGTACAAATAATAAAAGGAGTTGATCACTGAAAATCGAAACCAGAGAATTAATGTCCCCCGCCTCCATGATGTAACCTTTAGGTCCCAATTGGATTGGACCTGCTTAGAGAAGGTTTCATCACTTGACTGGTCTGAAACTGTTTCTATCGGTAGCTGAAAGGTGAAGGTCTTCGTGTTATTACAAGCAGATATTTTCTAATCACCAGCTTCAACTTGGATCAAAGGGGCTAAACTATGCCGTACACAGCAGCAACAACAACAACAAATAAAAGGAGTTGATCACTGGGAATTGAAACCAGAGAATGAATGTCCACCACCTCCATGATGTAACCTTTAGGTCCCAACTGAATTGGACCTGCTAAAAGAAAGTTTCATCTCTTGACTGGTCTCAAACTATTTCTATCGATAGCCTAAAGGGCTGGTGGGAGTATCACATATTTGGGCAAATAGCACATTTGAAAAAGGGAAAGGGAAAAAAGAAAATAAATAAATCAGTCGGCTAGTTAATAGAGTTGAGAGGACCCCAACACAGCTATCCTGCAGCCGAGTTATCTCTGTAAATCTACCTTTAGGCTTTGCCTGGACTTACCTCCGTCCCATCCCTCCGTTTATACGGCCGATAAGAGGACATTACCATTTCTCAACTCCTCTTCGCTGGGCCTGACGTTTGGCCCTGATTGTGTGGCGCGCGGATCCCGATCCGGCCTGCCCACCTCGATTTGGCGGGCCGGGCCGCCGAGGAAGACTTGATGTGTTCAAACCAACGGCTGAAAGGGAGAGAGGTGCGTGAAATAGATAGAGAGCGGAGCAGAAGACCCTGACTGACACGGAGGGGAGAATAATCATCGACCAGCGTTCGGTGGGGGGAGGGGGGGGGGGGGGGGGGGCTATAGAGTGAAGGGCCCCTATAGAGCGAAGGGCCGACTGGTCTTGCTGGGAGGGACTTTGGCAGCTTGGAGGGGATGGTAAATAACTGGTGATAATCGACTTTCAGATAACTTCTCTTTAATCCCCTCTTCTTTCCTCCAAGACGCACACACACACACACACACACACACACACACACACACACACACACACATGTGCACACATGCTCACACACACACACACACACAAACAGATGCATTTTCAGTAAACAGAAAGCAAAGTGTTTTTTGTACCCTATGACTGCTACAAAAGGCAGAGGTAAATACATTCCCTGAGCCAATTTTGTTACAATTTGGTCAAATAAAAATAGCACGCTTGCGTTTCACATTTCCAAAGCCATTGTTCTGTTTAGTTGCATTTCAGCAATTTGTGGGGCATTGGGATGCATATGATCAGCTGAAGCTAACTGTTTAACCCTAGTAAAGACTAATGG
Organism: Merluccius polli; assembly: GCA_030340625.1. Lineage (NCBI taxonomy): Eukaryota > Metazoa > Chordata > Actinopteri > Gadiformes > Merlucciidae > Merluccius > Merluccius polli. Next base: position 176,695 of record JAOPHQ010002297.1, read on the forward strand.
TATGCCCTGCGTTACTATGAAGATAAAGGGAATGACTATGGATATTTTGTCCTTTACCAACTGCTATTGCTATATCAGCACTGAAACAAGTTACTTGAAAAAAATGTGTTGCAGCCGCAATAATTGCCTAAGGAATGTGCTCAGTTTCAAACACAACATAAATACATTTTATTTTAGAGATTAAACAGCTACATCTAACTTATTTTTGTCACGTCTTGCCGGCTACCTGCCCTCTTTTCATTTTCCTGCAGTCATCCTAATTGTGTTCCTCAGTCTAATGTATTTATTTTTTTAATTCTCACCAAACTCAGAATAACTGATACAGAAAGAGCATACGTCTGAGCTCCACCTCAGGCATACACAATTACCGCTAGATGTTCTCTGGCTTTGCCTTCCATTACTGCGGAACTGAGACGTGGCAGCAGCCAATTAGTGGGAGATTTGTATGTACAATTACAGAGGGGGTCAACGCAAAGGTCAGTCCTCGAGTGTGATATTATAGGTACAGCCGGGGAGACGGAGGATCGCAGTCCGCCATCACTCTCGCTCCGATGGCGGCCTTGTGGCGTTGCCGCTCGATGGCCGACGAACCGACACGTTCCTCAAAGTCCACTGCACATCCGTCTACTCCTCCCTGTGCCTTGTTTTACTTCTTTCGTAAGCCTTGAGTTACTTGCGGGGCATATTAGAAATCAATGTTGGCGCCTGTCTAATTGAACCATTATTTACTCAAATGCTATTGAGTAGACCAAAGGCCACGGTGAGATATTTAGGTCTGAGGCACCGTATCTGTTGTTTATGAATTGGTGTGCTGTGAACTTCTTAAGATTAAACGGTTTGCTATAATGACAATAACATCGAAATTTTCCTCGAATTTGGCGTTGACCTAGCTCTTCAAAGCTGGTGTACCAATTAGAAATTGAAACAAATATTTCCCGCCTTAAAGGTGAATGATGCAATGAGTCTGCAGTCTTGCTAATGTAATGCCCACACATGTTGTTTATTTACCAGCTCCTCCTCATCTCATCGAGAAACCCGAAGACATCCAGAAGTCCATCGACGACTCTCTGGTGTGGGAGTGCAAGGCCACAGGGAAGCCCAAGCCCTCCTACAGATGGATGAAGAACGGAGAAAACCTGGAGTCCACAGAGGTGAGATTTGTCTCCCGGAGGCACCTTTCCGTAGGTGTGCAGCTTTAGCTTTAGCACGTCTCCTATCTATCGCACTTATTACTTGCGCAGGTATTGTTCCTTGCATGCGTCTTCTTATTCCCTTTCTGCCGCAGGCTATCTGCTCGAACATTAACATAGAATGTCAAAACAATATATCACATGACAGATATGTGGAATAGCGTGCCGGTTATAAGCAATAGTGCATATAGTTTTTAGGATAATTAAGGTTAAATTAAATTAAAATCCCATGTGTGGGTTTGTGTCTGTCACAGACAAAACATTGAAACCTAGAAGAATGTATGAACGGCATCTATTCCTGCAATATTAACACTACATACACGTAATATTTATCAAAATGTTCAGCACGATGAGCTGATTGTTCATATGAAGTATCTAAGCAATAAAATACATACTTATCAAGAAGCATACGTATACATAAGTACACATACGTATACATAAGTACACATACATACGTACACAGACATACATATACCTACACATAGCTAAACATATAGCTGTGTATGTGTATATTCATACACAAATATGCACTAGAGGTTTAACGATTCTCCAAATCCTCGATTCAATTTGACTTTTAATTTTGAGGTCACGATTTTGCCGTGGTTTTCGACAATCTACAATTTCTTTCAGCGTTGACAACACCGCTGTTTAGACTAATGGCCCTGTTTTGTAATTTTAATTTAATTTTTTTAATTTAATTTTAAAAAAAACACTTGCTTTTTATTAAAACAACTTTTTATTTAAATACTAAACACTTTTTTTTACTAGAAAACTACTAGCACTTTTTGCCTTTTGTAATATAACATTTTACACCTTGGGACATTTTGAAGATGCGCTACACCCCACTCTCTCAAACTCCTCTTCGAGAAGACGAGAAGGTCCACGTTCCCCGGAGAGACAGCTGACCTCTGAGTGTTCACCACGTCCCCAGCTGTTGAAATCGCTCTCTCAGACGGCACACTTGCTGCTTTTACAACGAGGTACCGCTTGGCCGGCCCGGAAAAGGTGTGGGTACCGTACCTATGTTCATCATCTGTCCACCGTCCGCTGAATGTCCACTGAATTACTCGTGCCTTGCTGTAGAGCTGCACCCCCTCTGCCACGATTCAGGCCATGATTTGGATGCAAACTCTGTGAGCGGGTTGGGCTGAAAAATAAATTCTACTATTTTAATTCACATTGATTGAAGTCACATGAATTGACCGGATACCTGTTGGAGATCCTTGCAAGATTTTTGCCTTGGGTCAGAATACTTTTCCTCCAGGTTGCTTGCTATGGCCGATTTAACGTCCTTCACAATCTGTGGGTCTGTTGCACTGTGCTTCACAGATGTCGGCATCATGTGTTTCAGAGGAATAATTATGGACATTGACTGTTGGTTGCTGTTCAGCGCTAAGCCTTGTTGTGGGAGTCTTTAGAGGCTTGAAAACATGGATCACATCTTCTATCACAGTTACATGGTGAGCAGTCAGGGTGATGATGTCCTTGGCGTATCGTCTTCTCTGTGAGCACTGAGTACACAGCAGTTTGCTGCATCAGGTAGCGCTCAAGCATGTCATAACTTGAGTTCCACCTTGTGGTCACATCCTGAACTAACTTGGGAGGTGGGAGCTGAAGCATCTCTTGTTTGGCCTTAAGGATAGCTGCTGCAGTTGTACTTCTGTGTAAACATTTTACCACCTTCCCCTCTTTCCCCAATAGACAGCACATCTGGTCGACTCCCAGCCCATTCTGTGATGCCAGATTTATTGAATGGGCAAAACACTGTATCTGTGGTGACAAACCAGCCTCCTTAGTTGCATTCACTGGTTTCTGGCATTATCTGTCGTCACGGGAATGGTGACATTTGGCCTAAACAATTGCCATTCCTCCACTGCTTCCCTCAGCACCTCTGCTAAGTTTGTACTTGTGTGAGCCTGGAATCCAGTGTTCACCACCGAAAAAGGCTGCAGTTCCATTGTAGTCACATGTATTCACATGTATGTAATAATATTCATTCTCACAACCAGAAAACCATCAATGTACAAAGAATGCCAAATACAAATCATTTAGCAGTGAAAGTGGTGGGTTGGCACAGCAATTTTCTAAATACTTTAAAACCAAGAACACCATAGCAACCATCTAGAACACCCTAGAAACCACCCAGAACACCCTAGCTACCACCCATCACACTCTGGCAACCAACCATTACACCCTAGCATAAGATGACCAGATGTCCCCGGTTTCCGGGGACAGTCCCCGTTTTCACCTGTCCCCGGCTACTGCTGTCCCCGGAAATATCCCCGGTTTTCACTGTGACTGAAAGATCCGAAATTGGAACACCCCCCCGTCAACAATTGCGCTATCCCCCCCCCCCCCCCCCCCCCCCACCGCTGAACCGAAAATGTCCCCGGATTTCGTCTCAGAAATCTGGTCACCTTATCCTAGCAACCACCCATCACACCCGAGCAACTATCTAGAACACCATGTAAACCGCCTAGAACACCTTAGCAACCACCCAGAACACCATAGCAAACCAACAACAATACCCTAGCAACCATCCATAACACTATTGCAACTATGCAGAACACGCTAGCAACCATCCAAAACACCCAAGAAGCAACATATAACACCCTAGTAGCCACCATAAAACTATAGCACTACTTCCCCCATGTCCCTCTACTGTACATTTCCAATATACCAGGTATTAAAAAATATATTTTCTGCAAGCTACGCACCACAATTTCTTCTGAGTTTGTGCTCTTTCTAGTTTTACAATACACTACAAAGTGCCCCACCACTGCTTTACAAGTTCAGCCCGGTGACAGCGCTTGTGACACAACACATTATTATGCTCACTGCCCCAGGACCCCTTCATGATTACGAGGAGCACCGCGTTGTCACAGCAAAGTGTGATGCTGCCCGTCGGAGCTTTTCCATGCCTCCTAATTACAATGCAATGATCTCCTCCACAATGCACTTGTTCTTGTGGCGGAAACGCCCCAACGTGATCCACTTGGGCAAAGGAAAAACAACGTTTAGCACAGCAACTTGTTTATTGTAATGCCTCGGCCAATTAATTGGCAAACTGTAAGCTGGCGAAATCTGTAATGCTAGCGCCGCTCTAAAGCCTGGTGATTTAGGAGCTGCTCAAACCATCCGTAAAAGCTCTACTCTTACAGAGAGCACTCATTATGAACTCTATGTCACCCAAGTAGAGCAAACACATGCAAGAGTCATGAATAGTACACTCTGGTGCTAGGATTAATTTCTGCACTGCAGTACTTCAAGAACAATTCCCATTATGGGCATGGTCTTGTGAGAGATCGCCACATTATGATTATGGTCTGCACAAGAGTCCATAACTAACTTAATAGCAAATAACGTAGAACTGTGGGAGTATTCATTATGACATTTTTAGCCATGTGATTTAATATTCCCCCATCGTCGCCATTGGCTGCTTTCGTCCTGGCATTTCCAGGTGATTGATGGTGGGCACTCAGGCACAGCTTGGACCTGATAAATAAACAGGCTTTATGTTAATTTCCTTCATTATGCAAAAAGGGTCACAAACACACCAGAGGGGATCGATCAATTCTTAGATGTGATGTTATGTAGTTGGAGTGAACAAAGCTCATTTTATTGTTACCAGGGGCAGTGCTCCACACAGAATCTCTCAGGAAGGCAGATTTGCTTTCTCAGGACTAAATAATCAAACAATGTGTCAAATCATTGGCTGTCTGTGATGTTTTTTTCTTTATTTTTGCTAAAAGACTGATTACATTACACTGCTTTGTTTTGTTTATGTATTTGTTAGTGTGAAACACCACCACATTTTTTGTTGAACTTCTGAAATGTGTCCAAAATATATTGTTTTCAATGGATGCTTTGCTTTGGTAGTGGCATATCGAGGGAACTGCTATTAGGGACATCAATCTCAACCGCAAATAACATAATGTTGCAATGTTATTCCTCAAACAATAAGACACATTGTATCCACATTTTATTCACATCGTACCCTAATCGTATCTCAATTATATATCTGACGTCCACACGCTACTTACAAACGTAACCACATGCATCCACGTCTTATACATGTTATACACTTTGTCTCCACATCGTATACCGGTACATTGTATACATTTGTAATTCACATCCTATATACATTGAATACACTTTGTACCCACATCCAATATACATTGTACACACTTAATACCCATATGGTATTGTCTACTTCGTATCCCTGTACACATTGTATATACGTTGTATTTACCTATCCACATTATACTCCCATCATGCCCATTATGGTGTCCACACACCCATCTATAGGGGATGGAAAACGACTCCCCAAGGGCCCTTTAAGGTCATCGGCAGCAGCAGCACATTAAGTCAAATGATCACAATAAAGGTTTGAAATCTCAAATACATGGCTGAATGACTTAATCAGCAAAGGTGTTGCATTGTTTGAAGTGCCGCAGCAGCCATCCACAGCTGCTTAATCAGTTGGAAAGGGAAAGGTCAGCGAGCTGGGGACAGGAGGAGAAGGCGTGTGGCGTTCATTACAGGAAATCAATCCAGACCTTTCTGATTGTACTGTTGTTCACAACCTGTTTGGGCTGATTTTGTAGTTTTGTTTGTTTGTTGTGTTTTTTGTACTTTGAGCTTGACTAAGTGCAGGTCCACAGTGACCTCTGTCTGATCTCTGCAAATGTAGTGCTTGGCAGTTTGTTCAGTGTAATGTTTGAGCCACAATGTGACAACAAAATAATAATAACAATAACAATAATAATATTAATAATAATACTAATAATAATAATAATATTTTTATACATTTAGTATCATATTTCTTTCAACCAATCCTGTTGCTGGAGGCGGGGATCTGTAAGCGTGTATTTGGTGAACACAAACTCGGCCAGCACCAGTAAACTGTAAAAAAAAATGTAAAAGTTTCAAATCAACACTGTGCAGACTGACCACTGTAGAAATACACTTAATTAAAATCCTTAATCCACTCGCGCAAATGAGTTTGTCTTCAGTTGAATATCTTCATAACAGGAAACAAGGTGTAGCTCCGCCCCCTTTCAGTTTCAGTTTCCTGCCTGGTCTCTGTGCCGTCTCCCCCCAGAAGTTGTGCTTATAGCCTAGTGCTGGATCTGAGATTACTGTCAACCTAAATGCATCTAAATACTATAAGCAGCAAGAATTTGAGAATTGTTTGCTAAATTTTGAAACTACATCTTGAATCTCGGTGTATTTATATGACTGTATACAAAAAATAAACACAAAATCACATAGGGGACGTTGTCCCCCCTAAGAGCGGCCTGAGGTTCAGACCAAATTAGCTCATGGGAGCAGAGTTCACTCGGCTCACAGCATTTCGCCTAAGATGTGTTTTTTTTTCCTTCAAGAGGCCGCAGCTGTGTCCTCTTGAATTCAATCGGTTCAAGTGAAAGCCATTTATTGTGCTGGGTCCGTGCATGACAATGGCGACACTTAGCTGAATGCACAGGGTCACTCGGGGTATTTCCAGTATACTTGATCCGCAGTTGAGATTCTGCCAGGCGAAACCCTCACTCCAAACTGCAAAGCGAATGTATCTTTATTGGCAGAGGCTGCAGGATGGATTAGACGTGCAATTGAAGAGAAACTCCAGCGTGAAACAGGATTTAGTGCGTTAAGTGGAGAGCGAGGCAGTGGGACACGTCACTGTTTTGGGCAGTAAAATATGAAATGGTAGAAATGTAGAGCCCCGTCAATGCAGAGTCCGCCAGAAAGCAGAAAGCGCCGTTAGGTTAACCAATCCATCAGCGGTTAAATTTTCTTTATTGTTGTCGCTGTTTTACTCCAAATGCAACAAATTAAAACGCACCAGGGGTTACGTAACACTGAATTATTATTCAGTAATGGGCTTTGAGACGCGAAAGCGAATGAACGATTCGGCCACCATTCAGATGCATAGAACGTCATCCTGCTTGTGTTCTCTGTTAAATAAAAAAGTTATTTACTCAGACACTTTTGGGAGCAGACCTCCATCATTTCATCATCCACAAACCAGTATTCTGGCAGCCGAGAAGAATATACTACACATTGGCGTCACAAACAGGATTGGCTGAATGCGCAAAATCGTTGACCAGAGACCAACTCGACGCAGTTTAAACCCAGAAGAAGTGCGCACAAAAATAGGTGAGTTCACGTTCACCTACCTTCTGGTTTTATACTGTGTTCAGGTGTTTTCTGTCACTACAAAACTACAACCGTTAGCTACGATCAGTATCTTTCCACATCTACATGCAAAAAAAAATGCAGTGTTTGCGTCGTAGCACATACCTCTGTTGACTGCGACAACATCGTTCCCCAAGGACCAAAGACACCGCTCCAGAGGGTGTTGCTAACAGCCATTCATTAGTGTTATCTCTTGTTGCACTTGTTTATGCTGTACTTCATCAAATGTAGGAACCCTGTGTCCCAGTGTAGCGGGCGCATGACATTGCCAATCACTTTCTGCTGGCATAAGGCGTACAGATGGCACCCCGAGGTCCCCCGCATGAAAACTGCTGATTTGAGAGGAACGTCACGCTTAATTAATAGCGGCCCGTAAACTGGAGCACTTTCCATGCGCAGACTGATGCCACCCATTTGCTTGCCTTGCCAGCAGAGATATCTGCCCCCCCCACCCTCAACATCCTAGCCGACGCCCACCATGCAGATATGGAAACGGAGGCGCGACCTGCTCGAACGCGCGGGATTAGCTTGTGATCTTCCGTGGTCGGCTTTCTTTTCGTACGACGGCGCCGCAAATCCCCGGCGACTGGCGTTCGGAGCTGCTCAGACACCTCCATGGAAACCTGTTCTACAGTAATGACATTACGGGCGAAGACACACACACACACACAGAACACACACACACACCAAAAGTTGATGGGCTGCGAGAAGGCGAGAGCCACTCCAGCGTGATGCAAATACAGCGACTCAAGGTGTATTTAATAACGCCATTAAGCGTTAACATATGGGGGGCTGAGGAGAAAGTGATGAGCACTGATTCCTTCTGGTTCATTAAGCCCTCACCTGCATCCACGCACACATCGGTCCCCGGTGACACCTGAGAAGGCATAGAGGACCCCCATTCAAAAACAGCTGAAGCGGAGCTAAAGAGCGGCAGGGCCCCTGTATACATACACGTGTAGTACGAGCCAGCAGCACTTGTTATGTATAGGGGCATGCCTATCCGAAAAAGCAATTTTCCCAATGGCGTGTGTGGCTCAGATGTTACGATATTCCTTGCCCCTCCCTCCCAATCCCAACCACCCCTTTTACCGTGGTCCTGCTGCAGGGGGGGGGGGGGGGGGGGTGTTGCGGGCCCCGCGGTGCAGTTTGCGAGATAAAAATAGGGCACGTTTTTATTTCACTCTCATAAACATGCAGATTGATTAGGGTCATTTTCCGCGCGCCTGCCTCCACCCCGGCCTCGCCTCTCCCTCCATTAGTGATGAAAACCCCGATTTATGGCCGCGTCTGTCACTTCCACCCGATCATTCAGGCACACTGACCGTCTGCTCCTATGCAGATGAGCAGAGAGTATTGGGAATGAGGGAGGCATAATAAAGGTGTGTGCATGTGTGTGTGCGCGTGCGTGCGTGCCTGTGTGTGTGTGTGTGTGTGTGTGCGTGCATGTGCGTGTGTGTGTGTGTTCATAGGAGCGTGTACAGGTAGCCAACGGAGCCCTGTCTATCAGCCGGCTGACCCTGGCTGACGTGGGGATGTACCAGTGTGTGGCGGGAAACAAGCACGGCGAGGTCTACTCCAACGCAGAGCTCCGAGTCATAGGTAAGTGTGTGTGTGTGTGTGTGTGTGTGTGTGTGTGTGTGTGTGGGTGTGCATGTGTGTCCGTCTGACCGTCTGCTCCTATGCAGATGAACAGGCAGGAATAAAGGGGGGCATAATAAAGGTGTGTGTATGTGTGTGTGTGTGTGTGTGTGTGTGTGTGCAAGTTAGTGAGTAAGTAAGTGACTGAGTGAACACAGGAGTGAGTGAACAAGTTAGTACGTGAATGAATGGATGAGCCAGTGGGCGAGTGTGTGTGTGTGTGTGCGTGTGTTAGCTGATGTGTGTGCGTGTGTTAGCTGGTGTGTGTGTGCGTGTGTGTGTCTGTGTGTTAGCCGGTGTGTGTGTGTGTGTGTGTGTTAGCTGGTGTGTGTGTGTGTGTGTGTGTTAGCCGGTGTGTGTGTGTGTGTGTTAGCTGGCGCGTGCGTTTTCTCTCTATATTGGCTGCATGAAGTCTTGCTCCATCGTGCAGCCGGGGAACGGCCCCTGGCCCATCTCTTCATTGGCCCCTAATTGAAAAACATTAATTATAAGAAGAATGCGCTGGGGTCACTGGGATGTGGTCCCAGCTGCTCTACTCTAACAGCCTTGGCCTCATCCGGCTCCTTATAAAGGCCTTCCGTCTTTACTTCAGGGCCGCCGCAAGCTTTTCATTCACCGCCACGTGCGACCGCTACAGCACGTCTTCCCATTGTAGCGCCGCTGATTGGAATCAAGCTTAAGAGCTTACTCGCGGTACGCCGAGCGGCCTAAGTGGCGGCGACCGGTAATGGTTGGCACCCATCCACGTCCCTCCATACATATGGGATCACAATCGGCGAAACGGTGAGAAACGACGAGGCGCTGCTTCACGGTGGAGAACAGAAGCGGCGTGCGCCCGATCCGTCGCGTGACGTTTTTTTTTTTTTGTTTGAATGGCGTCGAGAAATAATCAGGCTGAGTGCATCATCACGGAAACGCTAAAGCAGGAGACATCTTCGTTGCGTGATTTATCGTAGGGCAGAATGAGTCCTGTTAATTAATAACAGAGTTCCAGGCAACACTCTCCCTCCGCCACTTAGAGTCAACGTCACATACACACACACATGCCCGCATGCACACACACACACACACACACACACACACACGCACACACGTGGGCACACACACACCAACATGTGGTGTAGTGTGGGAGTTTCAGGGAATAGTAGCACTAGGACATCACTATCTGTATGCTTGAATACATAGAACAATATATTGTTATTTTAATTGAACAATTTAATTAGACAAAGACATGACACAGACAGAGAAAGAAAGAAAGAAAGAAAGAAAGAAAGAACGTAAGAACAAAAGAAAGAACGTAAGAACAAAAGAAAGAACGTAAGAACAAAAGAAAGAAAGAACGTAAGAACAAAAGAAAGAACGTAAGAACAAAAGAAAGAAAGAACGTAAGAACAAACGAAAATAAAGTAAAACCCTTCCTGACTTTCGCTAACGCCGTGATTTTGTTCCAGCCGTTGCTCCAGACTTCGGTCTCAACCAGCTGAGGAGCCAGACGCTGGTGAAGGAAGGAGGAGACGTCCTCATTGAGTGCAAGCCCAGGATGTCTCCTTGGGGTGTCATCTCATGGAGGAAGACTGCCGAACCGCTCCGGGAGAGCAACAGGTAACCGGGGACTTCGAGTACATCTGTATTTGGTTCGGTCTCTTTCCCAGTAGCTTTCCCACATAAATTGCCATGGAGCCCTCCTAGCGTACTCATGTTTTTTGTGATGGGGAGGATGGAGGTGCGATGGCGATGTGTGATCCAATTTTCATTAGCATTGGGATTAGGCACATTTCCCTTGAACTGTATATTGGACGTTCAAGGAGGACGTTCATGTGATCTGTATTTTGGTCGTGACCAATACGACGACAGGGACTTGGGAGGAGTCCAGGTGATAATTGAGAACTGCTTCATCGCTGCAGGGATGAAGGGTCATTGCATGTGAATTGTAGTTGACACCTGTGTGTGTGTGTGTGTGTGTGTGTTTGGAGGTGTGTGGCTATGTGTGCATGATGCGAGGGTGAATTGCTGAAAGGCTCTGATGCGGACAGGGGTCACCCATTAGGTGTCACCGGTGAAGCAGGGCCGTGACAGCAAGACGTGTGTGCAGTGTCTTGGCAGGCTTTGCATATTACACAAAGCAGTGTTGTTGCTTGTCAAACAAAGTGGCGGGAGGCCATTTGCATTTCGCTCCCAGTTGTAACGCCCTTCACCTGTCCTCTGTCCCCTCCATCAACAATCAACTCTGGGACTGACTTGGACTTCTTTGGATTTCTCCTTTGTCTGTTTGTTTGCATCAGATTTCAGCGTTTGCGCGGTCGGCGGCGGTGGTCGTCATTTCAATTGAGTGATGAGATGAAATATCAATGTGTGTGGCGAATGTATGTGAACGCATGAACGCCTGTATACGTGTCCCTTTGGTGCAGTGTGCTATTGTAGCGCTGGAGCGCTTTGATAGGGTTCAGCATAAATGATCCCACCTGGATCCCTACCCGCCCGATTTCCTTAAACAACACCTCTCATGCTAATGGCCCATTTGTACTTCCAGCGGTACATTACAGCAGCATTAATTACATGTATTTGGCCCTAATCCACCTGGAATGCTGCTGGCACGTGCGTTGCTGCTAATTAAAAGAAAAGCATTCCCAAGTCTGGGGTAAAACAGTGCGTTGGTCCAGCTTTCTTGCTGCCGAGCCAACAACTCCATGTCCAGAACGCTGTAATGCCGGGAATTTGTGGCGATAAACCGATCACTTCCCAATAAAAGACTTGCTTTTCACCGTGCTCAATCACAGGCCCTTACGTCTCGCGGTCCTACGACCGGCGCGGTTGTCACGGCAGCCCTGCCCATAGGACAACAGGACACAAACGAATGACATCTGTTTTGTGGTCCCTGCTGTCCTCGTTACACAACTAGCCCAAGCAATCACCTTCGGTCACAGAGCTCTCTCTGTAATCGTATTACTTATTTACACTTTTTTTGCTCGAGCGTGCGAGGTGCCTGGTGAGTGAGTGTGTGTGTGTGTGTGTGTGGGGGGGGGGGGGGTGACATCTGTTGTACCTCGTTTGGTTTCGCACTGATGAGTTGAGTTTCCCCGAATAGTAAAAACGCAAACTCACTTTTTCCTCTGTTTTCCTGTGGAAGATTAATTGCCCTAATTGCTTTAAAGCTCTGCAGTGGCTTTGGCAGGAGGGGGGGACTGGGGAAGGGGGACGGATGGGGGGGGGGTTGGGCCCGTGTCACTGGCTGGGTAATCCATCTTCATAGCTGCAGCCCCTCGTTTTTTCCTGCAGTGGGCCGGTTGGATGGGAGGGTGGGGAGGTAGGGGAGGTAGGGGATGTCTTATCTACCCCAGACAACCCTGCCGGGACTGGGGTTTCGATGACATCAGCGGTATCACAGCAGCTGAGAGAGCAGCGCCTCGTCTTGCTGATGAGCCTGCGAGCGTCGCACAGCTTACCCCCTCCGGAAAAAACATATAAATATAGAAACTTAGAAATGAACAGCAGCCTCTCAATATGTCACTGGCAGGCTGCAGATCAAGTTCGACAGGAAGATACTCGCCCTCACTTCCCAGACGTACAAAACACACACGAATCATGCACCACATACACATATACACACACACACACACACACCTGTGTGTGAGTGTGTGCATGATTCAGAGGACATGATGTCCTCAGAAAATATCAGAGTCCCCAGAGTGGTGCAGTTATTCGGGTGGGCAGCATGTCTTGCTGCTAGCGGCTACACATTAGAAGATGTCTTCTAGTGTTGGGGGGGGCGCTTTTGTTTCCGATGCTTTATTTTTGAATTGATTGATTGAAGACAGTTTGTATTTCCCGTTTGCAAATCATTTTGCAGGGGAAATACATTTGCAATACAACAGGGTGAAATTATTATATTGATTGCCAATGTAAAATATTTAAGAATTGTGAATTTTAGTACCAAACAACGGGTGGTGTAAGTGCCTTGCAAAATAATTTTTGATTCCCAACAAGGCGAGCGGTGGCTTTATGGTGTCCATGGCTGTATGATGTAATAAAAATACAAATATTGTAGTGAAACAAGCAATCACTGTCAGGCGTAAATACACCCACCAGTCTGTGTTCAATCAGTCAGAAGGCCTCAGGGGCCATCATCAATAGACTTACAAAAAAACTGTTTCTTTGTTCGTTCGTTCATTCATTTGTTTGTTATTTGACCCCCCCCCACCCACCCCATTAAGGATATTTATTCAAAAGTGACAGAATATGCTGAGTGAATGCGGTCTCCCTCGCCAAGAATCAACAATAATTACAATCGTTTGTCGTTGATCTGTGGGGAGAGGGAGCAGTCGATTACAGCATTCATGACATTCAGAGTGGAAGGGCCTGGCGACGCGAAATGTGCTCCGGCGGAGACCTGTGCAGACGACAGGGGCTAAAAACCACCTAACATTTTCTTATTCAAATCAAGCCTTGTACGTGTCAAATCTATTCAATATGCATGCGTCTGGTTAGTTCTCCATTCCACCAAATGCATTTTTTATAGTTTAGCGTATAAAATGTTAAAAACACTCAAACGCTCGAGTTCAAGCTCAATTGGTCCAAGTGACAAGTCAGAACACACAGTGTATCCTTACATGATAATTGGGTCAATTGACGTCAACTTCTACGAGCACAATCGCCAAACCCAGAAGATCAGAGATTACCACTGTGAACCAAGGGCCATGGTTGCTTGGAGACGCCAGAAGGGCTCTTCATTGTTAAACCTGCAGGCCAAGCACAGAGGGATTTTCTCAATGTCTAACTAGATGTCTGACAGGAAAGTAATTGACGGAAAGGATCCGACACCGTCTCCAAGCTGAAACTACGTAATGAGACGTTTAAATAATTTCTTCTAAGATGGCTCAAAACGCCAGCCCAATTTCCAACAAACTTATATGCACAAAATCTAGTTAGTCCATTTGTGTTCATTTTAGATATACAAAATTATTGATAACCCCCCCCCCCCCCCCCTCCTGGCCTATGGCTATAAAATCTGTCGTCAAAACATTGTTCTTCATCTTGTGAATGAGCAGGTGCTGCTGTTGACCTGCGCTGTGGCTCCCACTTTAAGCCTTGAACTCGGGCGTGCCCAGTACCGCTTCCTGCTACACAGGACAATGTTGGACAAGAACTCATTTCAAGTTCACTTCCCACACAATTCAGGCTTCATTCTTTATTCAGATGAAAAGCCATGGCTAGGGGTTGGGTCATGGCTTTTCAGTGCCCATAAATACTGAATACCTCCACCATACCATTACAGCCTTTACAACAGAAACATCGATGAGATGTTTTATATCCATCCTCCCGGGTGGATGACACACGTCTAGCCTCTTTTGTGTTGAAGATTAAATGAGCAGAATTATTTCACTTGGGATTTGTCCTCAGGGATTCAAGGTTGAATTCTCTGGACACCTGTATGTGTATCCCAAGACCCGCTAATATCCTCCACAGAGAGCCTTGTGACCTTAATAACACCTTTTACATGCCAGGAATTCATCCTGCAGAAAGCCAATAAAATGAAAAAAAGAAACTGCCCTACAGCCCGCTTCAATGGACTCCAGGGGATTGGTTCGAGAGGAGGGACGTTTTCGATTCTAATCAAAAAAGATGTATCACTGGTTTGTGGGAAGAGAGAAAGGTAAAAAATAAAATATAAAACGTCCGGCTAGACAGCTCCGGGGACAGTAAATCATGGATCAGGCTCCCTGGATGGTTGTCTCCAGTGCTTTCATGCTGTGTTGTGTTTCTAGTTAACATTGCAGCACTATCTCAATCATCAGGGCTCGCATTTGGCTCCACCAACTGACAAAATAAGGAGTGAAGCCACATAATTATCTTTTCAACTCTTTCACATGGCCAAAATAAAAAAATAAAAAGTATTAGTTTTGATGAAAGTTGTTGCTGTCATATTTAGCAGACTTTTTAAGTTGGATTTGCAATAGCTGCCGTGGCAAACCTCAAAGGATCTCCTGGGAACATGGTTGCTAATATTTACATATACAAAAACTTTCAGAGTAAACAGTCAATTTATCAAATTATTTTTTTAAATGCATAACTAACTGATATTAAGCTCAACTGGCATCCATTTGAGCTGACGAAACAGAGTGAAAGCAAACAAAAAAAGACGCCTCAATGATCAAATGTAGTCTGGGGGTAAAACCGGCGCTATTGCACCAACGAGGGCTTGCTCAAAATGTAGCGAGCCCTGTAGCTGCAGGAATAACACGCCTGGCCCTCATGCTTGATATGTCCTTCTTTATGCACGGCCAGGGCAACTAAGTATGGCCGTCACGTAAGCCCAGAGATGTCTGCTGGAGTCATCCACATTTATGGCCCCATCTGTTCTACCACACTTATTAAGGAAAGAATCAAAATTGGGGGGAGAGAGAGAGCGAGAGAGAGGGACAGAGAGAGAGAGAGAGAGAGAGAGAGAGCTGAAAACCTCAGGAGGTATGGCGGCCGACTTTGTATTCATTTAGCGTACCAAGAGCCCTTTGCTATGTTTCCACGGTGCCCTTTGTGGCGCATGCTCCTCCGTTCCCTCGGAGGGCTTAATAAGCGTCTCTGGGCTTCCTTCTTAGCAAGGCCCACAATGAATCGCAGGCGTGGCAACAGGTGCGTTAATAAAGGTGATGGGACTATCTGGGGGAACAGGAAGTGCCACCCCCGCCGCCACCGATACGGCTATTGTAGTTACCCGACGTTTCAAGGGTCCACGTTTTTTGTATGCGTATGGAAAAATATATATAACTATAACGTTATTCTAAAAATATAATTAAAAAAGAAAATATACATATATCGATATTGTGTTTGAACATCACTTCAGATTTCCGCTTGATCAAATCTGTAATTTCCTCATCCCCCCACTAATTGAACATCTGCGTGTGAAGTCCCGGCTCTCTGGAGAGGCGGCCGGCGGCGTGCCATGGCAGCCGTGAATACTAAAAGCTTAGGGGGCCCACAGCTACAGTCTGCCATCTCGCCTCTGTGACTGCGGTGGACCTTCACAAGCAACTGTTCTGCTGCTCTTTATTTTTGCTTCCCAGCCGATCCCCTAACCCCTGGCGGCGGTCCGGGCCGCAGCCACATGAAAATACAGCCCACCGGTGGCTCTCGTAAGGATTGGAGCGGGGAATCAGTGGGTCTCAGGCCCAAAACCCGCCCCACCAAAAATATAAAACACACATTTTGTTTGGAGTTAGGAGCAAGCAAATGCCCCCAACGTTTGTGTTCATGCATAGGAAGTACAAATGAATGGAGAGAGAGGGAGGGAGGGAGAGAGGGAGAGAGGGAGGGAGGGAGGGAGACAGACAGAGAGAGAAAACACAGAGACATGCTTTGATGGAAATTACTTTCAAATGGAAATCATGTCTGTTATACAACTGCAAATATGCACGTGAATTCATTATTTCAATGTTGCCTAATTATAATCCACGTTGGGCTACGCATTACTAGCCACCGGAGAATAGATGTATTGGCCTTGGCGTGTCAATCAATATTAGGTGGATTAATTGATTTTGATCTTGTATTTTGAGACCATGATAATGTTTAATACATCAGTGTACCCCCCAGGCACTGGGGCTGTGCATCCCCTGCATGTCAATTCCTCCATTAGGAATACTGGGAATGTTGAAGTCGTAAAGAGCCTGGCTGTAGCTGTGGTTATTTCTACCGTACCGATATCTGCTATTCAATTTGTATTTATATAATTTGTCTGTCTTGGCTGGTGGCGAGGCTGTGTAAAAGGCCTGGTTAGGATGTTGTGTTGGATGAAAGTGTAGTCACTAAGTCACTAAATAGTGAATTTATGTATGTGTTTTTCACATCAAATCAAATTAATATATTTCTTTCAGCATTTTACATACTTTTCATTCATGTCTTTAAATACCTTTACTGCAGAGCACATTTTGACAGCCTTAACCAACACCCAACCCCCCCCCACAAAAAAACCCCGAAAAAAGACCATCTCTTCCTACCGGGGCGAGGGAGATGCTGGAGATGCTGGCTTGGATTAGGTCAGAATCCCTCTCCGCCCGGGCCTGCATCTCATGTACTCCTCGCCGGGATTATTTTTATCTTGGAGACCACAGCCACTATCATTTTTCAAAGTGAGAATCCGCCAGCGCAGCATGTGTAATCTATCTTGGTTCCTCTGACAGTCTCCTCGGGAACATGTGTGTGCTCCCTACTCGGAGAGGGGTTCCTCGGCACGCACGCACGCGCACACACGCATGCACGCACGCACGCACGCACGCACACGTATGCCTGCACGCACGCACGCACACACACATACACGTTTACTTTACCAACAGGGGACTATCGGTTTTCATCGACCAAGTGGGGACCTCTATTTCTGGTCATTTTAAAAATACAAAAACATAATACAGTGTTTAGTTTGAAGTACTTTTGTCATAATATAACTTCAAATGTGTTGTTTTTTATTTTTTTAAAGTAGTTGCCAAGAGGGGACTTGAATCCTTAAGTGATATTTACATATCTAAGAGGGGACTCCATTCACTGCAGCAGGGGAGCTGTGCCTATTGTTTCACTCAATGAGTGTTTGCCAACAGCAACTGTTGCTTCTGTCAGTCTTAACAGTACAAGAGGGGACCTTCTAGTGAAATAGTGGAATCTATCTTTAACAGTAAATATATTCTATTGATGTGAATCACAGATCCCACAATTGTCAGAAATGTTTCCTTAACATGTACAGTTACATTTTTTATAAAGCAAGCATAGTGTGCACTCCCATGTTAATAATAATATAAAAAACTTGTAAACATAATTTTAAGATATATTTAGAACAGTTAAAAAATGTGTGATTAATTTGCGAGTTAACTATGGACAATCATGCGATTAATCACAATTAAATATTTGATTTATTTATTATTTATTATCTACTATAGAGACAGCACTAAACTTTTTTTTCTAACCTAATGGATACATAAATGCTGGAGTGTAAGTGTCACTCCATACCATCTAACAGGGGACCAGTGTCATTTTGTACAGGCAATGAGGGGACTTCCAAGTGGGAACCATCTTTTCTGTTTAACAGCACTAAGTACAAAATAATTCTACACATTAAACTTTCTTTGAAGGTCTGTATACTATTGTGCAGGTTCTGACATATGCTGTTGGTAACTCCATCAAAAAGACAGATGATAGCTTTAAGGCTGTTCAAGTGCAGGGAACAGTGATTGTTGATTGATTGAAGGTGATAAATTGTGGTAGTTAAAACTGAAGTCATGTTATTGTGAAAAAAGATCATTTAGAAAATACTGTCCCTTACATAAGTTCACATTCAAAGAACAGACACACTTTGTGCTCTAAAATATAAAAGATGGTCCCCACTTGGATTGTACAACATGACAGAAGTCCCCTGATAAATAGTATGGGGCGACACTCACACTCCTGCATGGATCCATTCATAAATTATGGAAAATACTAAATGAAATCCTCATCAATAATCATCTTTTAAGATATATTTAGAACAGTTAAATGTGCAATAAATTTGAAATTTGCAAGTTAACTATGGACAATCATGTGATTAAAAACGATCAAATATTTTAATTGATTGACAGCCCTAGTTAGCCCTGTTGTATATAAGTTTTTTTTCTCATGACAAAATGTCCCTTATGAACTATGGAAGAACTGTCTAAAGGCTCTATGGCAAATTATTTATTTTCTACTATAGAGAAAGCCGTTAACTATTTTTTTCTAACCAAATGAATACATAAATGCTGGAGTGTAAGTGTCGCTCCATACCATTTAACAGGGGACCAGTGTCATTTTGTACAGGCAATGAGGGGACTTCTGTCATTCTGTACAATCCAAGTGGGAGCCATCTTTTCTGTTTAACAGCACAAAGTTAAAAACAAAATTCTACACATCAAATTTTCTTTGAAGGTCTGTATACCATTGTGCAGGCTCTGACATATGCTGTTGGTAACTCCGTCAAAAAGACAGATGATAGCTTTAAGGCTGTTCAAGTGCAGGGAACAGTGGTTGTTGATTGATTGAACGGTGATAAATTGTGGTAGTTAAAACTGAAGTCATGTTATTGTGGAAAAAGATAATTTAGAAAATACTGTCCCTTACATAAGTTCACATTCAAAGAACAGACAATACTATTTAGAAAAACATTTACCAAATGTAAAATACACAGATGAATGGATTTGAACTGGTTATGTTCTTGGCATGTCTGCTCATTAACAAAACCTCATGTTGTTAGTGTCTAATGTAACAATCAATAATGCAAGATATCTTATTATTGATTTTAGAAAATATAGATTTATTTTGGTCTGAATTTTAAATCCAGCATCAATCAGACAGTCAGTGGTCTAAGACCCTGACCTTAAGTGATATTTACATATCTAAGAGGGGACTCCATTCACTGCAGCAGGGGAGCTGTGCCTATTGTTTCACTCAATGAGTGTTTGCCAACAGCAACTGTTGCTTCTGTCAGTCTTAACAGTACAAGAGGGGACCTTCTAGTGAAATAGTGGAATCTATCTTTAACAGTAAATATATTCTATTGATGTGAATCACAGATCCCACAATTGTCAGAAATGTTTCCTCAACATGTACAGTTATTTTTTTTATAAAGCAAGCATATTGTGCACTCCCATGTTAATAATAATATAAAAAACTTGTAAACATAATTTAAAGATATTTAGAACAGTTACAAAATGTGTGATTAATTTGCGAGTTAACTATGGACAATCATGCGATTAATCACAATTAAATATTTGATTTATTTATTATCTACTATAGAGACAGCACTAAACTTTTTTTTCTAACCTAATGAATACATAAATGCTGGAGTGTAAGTGTCACTCCATACCATCTAACAGGGGACCAGTGTCATTTTGTACAGGCAATGAGGGGACTTCCAAGTGGGAACCATCTTTTCTGTTTAACAGCAAGTAAAAAATAAATCTACACACTGGCTTTGCATTTGATAGGCACAGGGACTTGCAAATGATCATCCTTGTATAGTCTGGCTGCTTTTAACAAATCATTTATATAAATAATGATTTAGTATGGGAGGAATGCCAGGAATGTCACCAAAGATGTATGACCATTCACTATCAAGCATACCTGAGTCGAGTCGGTCTGAGTTGGATACAACCATGGTTCTAAATTAACACCCGCCAACCCGCCAAATGCGGGTTAAAAATCATTTTGGCGGGTGTTAATAAAATCTTACTAGCCAGTTTGGCCGGTGATGCATGAGGCAATCATGTCAGTCAGAGCCGCTCTACTGTTCTCGCTCCCTGGGCAGTACTGACTACATTTCCCATGAACACTGTCGTGATGCTACGTGATGACGTATAAGACGCCCATTGGTTGCGCGCAGGCAGTGCAACCAACCAGCGCGAGTAACCATGGAAACAGAAAACACAAAGAAGAAGAAGAAGAAAAAGAATGAATGAACGAAGCAGAAACTACCAAAAGAAGGGAGCTAAAGTAAATTAAAAAGTAACGTTAGCCTAAACGTAAACTAAATGCGGCGGTGTTTGGTTGGACGGACTGGGGGCGAGAAGAGGAAGGAGGCGTGTGAGTCCGAGAGGGCTCTCCTCCGACACATTACTCTGAAGCCCCAGTGACGGTCTGGAAGTGCGGATAAAAAAGAAAACAGCGGTTAAAGCTGGTGTGTGTGCATAGGCATAGATTACGTGGGGGGGGGGGGGGGGGGGGGGGGGCGTAGATTACTATTTATAATTTTAATTTTGTCCCCACCACTTTTAAAAATGTGCAAACCAATTGCGACCAAAAAAATCCCCCACATACTCAACTAAGGTAACTTTAGAAAGTTACCAGCCAAATTGGCTGGTAATCAAAAAAGTTAATTTAGAACCCTGGAGACAACATCTCGGCTATGAGAAGTTAGCAACCTTGGAACTCACTGTAGAAAGGCCTAACGACTATCGTCAACTTCAGGTAACCATCCCCCACTGCAACCTTGGAACTCACTGTAGAAAGGCCTAACGACTGTCGTCAACTCCAGGTAACCATCCCCCACCCCCCACTGCAGACGACCAGACAGGCACAGGCTGTCACAGAATAATGTGCAGAGAGCAACACCCCTCCCCCGCTCTAAGTCACTTCTCAGAGGCAGCACTCACCACAATTTGATCTTAAAGTTAGGACCTGTGAAGCGCGTGGTGTCTTATGAATGCAATGAACACATTGATTATTACAGCATGCACAATACTATACAATGAAATTATCATAGAGACATGAATGATTATTTAATCAATCATGTGCTGGTAATTCTTTAGTCTTTATCTTTTGAAAGCCCTTTAAAAGTGTTATTTTCCTCCAACCCAAGACTAAGTAGCATAAAGTATGTAAATCCATTCCACATTCCCCCCTCTAAAAGCGGTATATAATGTGGAGATTAGAAACAAAATGGTATAGTAACACAATCCTACTTTATCTCTATAGTTAAATTAGTCTTTAGCAATTTATTAGAATTAAAATCAATAAACCTGCTAGTTTGATAGTATCTAGACTAAAACTGGAAGTGGACCTGTTTGCAGTTGCATTGCCAGAGACAATTTGCATGACTGTGCCAGCATTAGTGAGCAATTATTGTCTGATCCTAAGAACCAATCGCTGTCCAGGGGTCCGTTTCACAAAGCAGGTTTAGTGAAAACTCTGAGTTTATTAACCCTGAAATGAGGGAAACACTGTTTTCCGTTTCACAAAGGGAGGTAACTCAAACCAGAGAAAGAGGGGTAACTCTAGCCAGTTTCACAGAGAGAGGTAACTTGAGCTCTCGGTCAGTTACCGTAGTAACAGACTCTATGAAACTAACCTGGTCGGGACCAGGTTTTTCACAATGGACCTCGAGGTTCTCTCTGTCTCCGCTCTCTTTCAGCCACACACGCCATTTGTTTTCCTCATTCATTCAGTCAGCAGTCGAGTTTTGGCGTTGTACAATGTCAGAGATGCTGAGCAAGGCAACTGTATACAGTTAAATAGCCACTTAAAATTTACTTTACAGTGTAAAACATGATCAAAATGATCATGCCGAGGTCTTATCTGTTTGAACAATGTTTTTATATGTCATCTTAAGCTGCTGCCAAGTGCGCTTCTCCCCCGCGGGATTGCACCTAAATGAAATAAATGAATAGTTACCATTCAAGCAGTTTTCCCCTCTAATATTATTGTGATTGCAACTCCATTTAAACTAGGCAGCAGTGTTGCACTTCTTTCTAAAAACGTGTTGAAATTCGCCATATGAGCGCATTAGGATTTCCAATTGGAGGTTGGTGAAAAACGTAGACCTCCTCTTCCCTGTTGCCATGGTGACTCGTCGAATCGGGGCTCCATTGATGCTGGCTTTTTATAGTTGTGGTGCACGCGCTTAACCCTGAAACTACTCTGAGTTGATAAAATTAACTCAAATCCGCTGTTCTGGAACCGAAAACCGAGAGTTTTCTATTTCAGAGTAGATCAACTCAGCGTTTAGGATTAGACTCAGAGGTTGTTGAACCTGCTTTGTGAAACGGACCCCTGATAGCTAGTTGAGATTGTGTATATATTCTGGCCATTTGAAAAAAAAAGTAGTAGAAGTAGTAAGTAGACCACTTTTCCAGGAGACCACTTTTTTCTACATCGATGTTTTCGATTTGTCGATTTGTCGGCTCAAAAAATTGACAAAGACGTTATCTTTTTGAAGGACTTGATCAACCCAGGAAAGTTCAACACAGTACTTGAGGCTGTAAAAAATATGACTGGGTTTGATGCCTTAACAAACAGATTCTCAGTTCCCTCAACAGCACTGAAACTGCGCCACTCCCTTGTGAAGGTGTCGCATATTGTGCAAGGAGAGGCTCTGCGTCAAGAGGACAATGCCTTAAAGGGAAGGGGCGGAACAGTTCAAATTAATTAAGCTAGAATGGACAACACGTTTCATCCAACGCACTGAAAACCCTGTACCAGAAGAAATGGAACAGCTCTGGCAATATCCAAAATAGCAAGATCTGTTGTTGCTATTCTTAGATATGTAACTTATAGATATATAAGCTGTAAATACAACTCACTCAAAAAGCCACAATGACAACATTGTTGGGGCAACTGTACTTGCAAAATAACACTATATATATATACTGTATATATATATATATATATATATATATATATACACACACACACATATACACACAGTATATATCATAATTATCTCTTAAGAATCTCTCTCTATCCATTTTGCTTATTTATTTCTTACTCATCCTCATGTTGGAGTGTGAATGTCACTCTATGCTATCTAAGAGGGAACTTCTGTCATTATGTACCAGCCAACAGTGGACCCCTGTCATTCCATACAGTAGAAGTGTGGACCATTTTCTGTAATGCAAATCAACAATTCTAATGCATTTCTTTAAATGTAGATTGGGGACTCACGCACATTGTAAAATGTATGGAAATCACTCATTGTTAGATGGAAGATAAAGGTACATTTTGGGGATTGAACTATTATAAAAGTCTAGTCCCTAAAAGTGTCTTTTTTTTACCAGACTTGTTTATTATATTTTTTAATAATAGACTGTTCTATTCCTAATTACTAATTACAGCTTAGTGTTTTTTTTCTTTTCCCTGCATTTTTAAATTCTTTAGTATTTACTACTCCCTTGCCTTCTGGGTAGCCCTTTATTTAATACAGTGTCATACTTGTCATACGTGTTAAGCAATCCATTAAAGCTGAGCGTTTAGATTCTGTTACAGAAACATATTAACATTGTGTTGGACGAATAATTATTACATTAGTTGAGATTACCATCTTTTCGTTGCAATATATTTTTTGTTATTTCCTCTATTCATAAAAGCAGGAGTGTGTATGTCGCTCCACGCTATCTAAGAAGGGACTTGTGTCATTTTGTAATAGCCAACAGTGGACCTCTGTCATTACATACAAAAAAGTTACGTTATGCAAATCAACAGATAAAATGCATTCCTTTAGCCGTAGACTAAGCACACAAGTTTGTAGTTGTAAAAAAACTAAAACTTTATTAAGTTTAGAAATTTGTGTTCATGTCTTTTGTGAAATTAAGCCATCCTCTAGCTGACTTGTCCGTTGTATCGCAGACAAACTTATAATTTCTGGGCCTCTGTCCTATATACCATGCTAAATTGTTCTCTGGCAATATCCAAAATAGCAAGATCTGTTGTTGCTATTTTTAGATATATAACTTATAGATATATAAGCTGTAAATACAACTCACTCAAAAAGCCACAATGACAACATTGTTGGGGCAACTTTACTTGCAAAATAACACGTGTATATATATATATATATATATATATATATATATATATAATATATATATATATATATATATATATATATATATATATCATAATTAGATTCTTATTACTTACTCATCCTCATGTTGGAGTGTGAATGTCATTCTATGCTATCTAAGAGGGAACTTCTGTCATTATGTATCAGCCAACAGTGGACCCCTGTCATTCCATACAGTAGAAGTGTGGACCATTTTCTGTAATGCAAATCAACAATTCTAATGCATTTCTTTAAATGTAGATTGGGGACTGACGAAATTGTAAAATGTATGGAAATCACTCATTGTTAGATGGAAGATAAAGGTACATTTTGGGGATTTAACTATTTTAAAAGTTTAGTCCCTAAAAGTGTCTTTTTTTTTTACCAGACTTGTTTATTATATTTTTTAATAGATATGATCTTGCTACTGACTGTTCTATTCCTAATTACTAATTACAGCTTAGTGTTTTTTTTCTTTTTCCCTGCATTTTTAAATTCTAAAGTACTTACTACTCCCTTGCCTTCTGGGTAGCCCTTTATTTAATAGTGTCATACTTGACAATGGTTAAGCAATCCATTAAAGCTGAGCGTTTAGATTCTGTTACAAAAACATATTAACATTGTGTTGGATGAATAATTATTACATTAGTTGAGATTACCATCTTTTCGTTGCAATATATTTTTGTTATTTCCTCTATTCATAAAAGCAGGAGTGTGTATGTCGCTCCACGCTATCTAAGAAGGGACTTGTGTCATTTTGTAATAGCCAACAGTGGACCTCTGTCATTACATACAAAAAAGTTACGTTATGCAAATCAACAGATAAAATGCATTCCTTTAGCCGTAGACTAAGCACACAAGTTTGTAGTTGTAAAAAAACTAAAACTTTATTAAGTTTAGAAATTTGTGTTCATGTCTTTTGTGAAATTAAGCCATCCTCTAGCTGACTTGTCCGTTGTATCGCAGACAAACTTATAATTTCTGGGCCTCTGTCCTATATACCATGCTAAATTGTTCTCTGGCAATATCCAAAATAGCAAGATCTGTTGTTGCTATTTTTAGATATATAACTTATAGATATATAAGCTGTAAATACAACTCACTCAAAAAGCCACAATGACAACATTGTTGGGGCAACTTTACTTGCAAAATAACACGTATATATATATATATATATATATATATATATATATATATATATATATATCATAATTAGATTCTTATTACTTACTCATCCTCATGTTGGAGTGTGAATGTCATTCTATGCTATCTAAGAGGGAACTTCTGTCATTATGTATCAGCCAACAGTGGACCCCTGTCATTCCATACAGTAGAAGTGTGGACCATTTTCTGTAATGCAAATCAACAATTCTAATGCATTTCTTTAAATGTAGATTGGGGACTGATGAAATTGTAATTTTAAAAAAATACTTTTTTATTGATACAAATGAATAGATAGGTTTTTGTTTGACTGTTCTATTCCTAAAAACACACTAACAAATCAAGTTTGACAAATTATTATTACATTAGTTGAGATTACTATCTTTTCCTTACAGTATATATAGTTATTTCCTCTTTTCATAAAAGCAGGAGTGTGAATGTCGCTCCACGCTATCTAAGAGGGGACTTGTGTCATTTTGTAATAGCCAACAGTGGACCCCTGTCATTACATACAAAAAAAGTGTGGAACTTTTAAAGCTGAGCCTTTACATTTTGTTAGAAAAATACACTATTTTTGTTTGTTGTTTGCATGTTTGAAGAGACTGGTTTTCTTCGTGTTTGCATGTTTGAAGAGACTGGTTTTCTTTACTAAGTAGGCTGTTTAACAGCCCTCTACAGTCTGAATGACCCTCTGGGGCTGCAGGCCATTCACACAATAGAGGAGTGTTTGAAGCGACGTGTGTGAATTGGTCGTGAACTTCCAGCTCCTGGCCAGCAGAGGCGCTGCTGAGTATGGACTTAAACACTCACACACTTTCAGGTCCCCTCTTGGCAAAAGTTGAGAAAATGCACCAAAATGTGTTAGGCATGTTTTTAGCTTGATTTAAGGCATGACCAAGAGGGGACCTGAAAAATGTCCCCTCTTGGCTCGGAGGTCCCCTGTTGGTGAAGGTGTTACGACGCCAAAGTCCCCTGTTGGATAGTTAGGCAAGTGCACCACACACACCACACACAACACAAATGCACACACCCACACACACACACTGGCATTACAAAACAAGCAAAGACAAACAAGGCACAACGAATCACAGCACATAGAGTTGATAAGTGGTAAAAACACAGCACAAGTCTAAAACCATTTTCACACATAAATACAGACACGGATAGCTACACCACAAGAAGAAAAGTTAATGACAATCTACTAGCAGTCATGAAACTACTAATAAGACGAGAGACAGAGACCCAGAGAGCGAGAGAGACAGAGAGAGAGAGATCAGAGAGAGAGAGGCGAGAGTGGCCGAGTGTTGTCATAATACTAACCAGCTGAGTGAAACTCTGGGAGACGTGACTCACAACAGTCCACAGTGTCGCGTGTGACAGTTTGTGACAGCTGATGTAGTGAATCAACAGCGCCCTACGTTATCATCATTCATCATCATGAATCATTATCAACACAGGTCACCTCCTTCTTCAAGTCATGGAGGGAAGTTGTGAAGGAAGTGTGTATCTTAGCAGGTATTTGGATACAACATTGAAACGTTCACCAGTAGTTTGTAGTGAGATAGGTGGTACGCACTTTTTTTTTTAATGTTGCTATGTTTAGCTTAACTTTTTCATCCTTGAAGCTTTCCATTCAGCTCTGCCCTTTGTCTTTGACACAATTGTTTATTATAAGGTACACCTGATCTATAGAGACAAAAACGATGTCATTTGAAATCAGTGGTGTCATTAGGCCTGTTTTAGGGGGGCTGAAGCCCCCCTAAAATATTCTTAAGCCCCCCCTAATAGTTTGGTGTTTTTATTTTAAATGTAATTTTTTTATTTTTTTTATTATATATTTTTTTTAATAAAAAAATGCCGACAAATTCAATATAAAGCGGCCAGCATCATAAATAATCATATAACCTGTCATTAAAGGTAGGGTGGATAATGTTTTTCCTGCAGCTCATTTTTTTACCATATTGCTTAAAATCTCCTTCACACACAGATTGAAACCAATTAATTAAATGATATGACACCATACACCGAAAAAAATAGCCATCTGTGGGATGGGCAGGACCTGAAAAAACTCCATCCAATCAATATGAGCATTACGTTCAAAGATGTTTGGATGGTGACTTGTCTATCAAACTCAACTGCCATTTGTCCCTCCCCCCCCTCCCTCCTCTGCGCGTTACTCCTCTTCGGGGCACGAACGAATCGCGCGCCCTCAGAGGCTTGGCTACTGGTCTGGTTAGCTGCATATCAGATAGCACGGGCTGCTGAAAGAAAACGAATTATATAGTTATAAGTAAAATACAAGTGTACGCACCTCGTGAACCCTCGGGAACAAGCGCTGCGCGTTCCTGTACTCTGGAGGCGTGGCTTCGGGGGGGGGAGGCGAGGAAAAGGGGTTTGGACTTTTGAATTGTTTTTTTTTCTAAATGCTGTGTGCTCAAACCGTTTTTCCAACATCCTCCACCCTACCTTTAAGGACTTAAATGTGATCAGAAATTTGTCAGTTTCCCTTCACTTCGCAGTAGGGTGGCCATTCGTCCGGCTTTAGGCCGGACTGTCCGGTTTTTTCAATGCCCTGTCCGGTGTCCGGCGCAGCATCAAGCCGGACGCGTATTTGTCCTCCTTTTTTGAGACACTAGGCTTGAAGAGCGGAGTTCTAGACCATGTCAACGTCAACTGGGCGGCCAAAATCCGGCCTGCCAGAGACGCCCCCCCCCCCCGCCGGTCGTAGGTCCGGGGTGTGTTACGATCGCATGCACCCTCCCCCCCCCCCCGGTCGTAGGTCCGGGGTGTGTTACGATCGCGCGCACCCCACCCGCCCCGCCGGTCGTATGTCCGGGGAGTGTTACGATCACGCGCACATCCTGTGCATCTCCTTGGGGCTAAGCCCCCCCTGTCCTTAAAACCTAGTGATGCCTCTGTTTGAAATCATATCATTTGGATTAACAACTGTATCCAAACAGACAAATAATAACTAGCTCAAGCAGCATGCAAGGAAGCTGCAGCATCATTTTAGCCTAGAAATCTAGACACCCCCTAGCGGCAGCAAATTTATTTGGCCTGCTAGGTAGGTCTAGCACGGCTCCGTCAGCTTTTTGGTGCTGGAAACACCAAGTATGTCTGGTATGTCTGACCAATCACAGCGTGAGGGGTGGAGTCGAAAGCCGGGCTACCATGACGACAGAGTTGCGACGGTTCCGTGTTAGGAGGTAAACAATGGCTGCTGCTGCTGGCGAACGGCTGTCTTTCCACTCGGCTTTTGGCCGCGACTCTTCAAGACTTGTTGAAGTTAACATTTTATTTGAGAAAAGAACAAAGAACGGCACTGAAGTCTTTCCTCGAAAAGAAATATGTATTCGGAGTTTTGATTAATTACGTAGTCAGAGCCGTCGCTCTGACTACGTCACCTTCTTCGTTGCTCTGATTGGTTGTAGCGCTATCCTATTGCGTGCAGAGGGAACTTGAAAGACAACCGTTTATCCCGCCCATACTGCCAATGGAGCTGCGCCAGACCTTACATCTTTCTGATGTGGGTCTGGCTTGCCAGGCTAGCATCATTTACTTTAACAAAGAACAACTGAGACGAAATCAGTGGTGTGTGTGTGCATGAGTATGTGTGTGTGTGTGTGTGTGTGTGTGTGTGTGTGCATGAGTGGTGTGTGTGTGTGTGTGTGTATGTGTGTGAGTATGTGTGTGTGTGCATGAGTGTGTGTGTGTGTGTGTGTGTGTGTGTGTGTGTGTGTGTGTGTGTGTCTGTGTGTGTGTGTGTGTGTGTGTGTGTGTGTGTGTGCCAGGCAACCAGTACAGAGGATCTGTTAACAGAGGAAGGCAGTTAGTACAGTTTCTATTGTCAAACATATCATTATTTCAGCTGTACCTCAAAGGTCACTAGCTTACAGAACTGCATCTCCTGCTACTGCACATTAATTCATTATCGTACTTGTGCACTTATGTAATACAAAGAGATTACTTGTTAAATGTCAGTTTTCAAGCAATAAATCCTGAGATAATTGCATGTATAAATTCATTTGGCAAGACATTTTTCAAGCGGTCTCCACTCTAGTATATAGATATATATCTATATCTATGTGTGTGTGTGTGTTTATGTGTGTGTGTATGTGTGTGTGTGTGTGCATGCGTGAGTTACAGTGTGTATGTGTGTGTGTGTGTGTGTGTGTGTGTGTGTGTGTGTGTGTGCGTGCACATTTGTAAGTTAGGGTGTCTGTGTGTGTGAAGGCCCGTACTGGCCATCGGGAGCACTAGGGCCAGCAGGCCTCAGATAAAAAATAAAAATGTTGCCCGCAGTCAGGCCACTGAATTTAGAAGCAGGCCAGCCTGGCCTGGCCAAACCTGTCGTGTCAGAGCCGAAAGGTTGTATCGGCCAATCAGGTAGCGTTTTTTATGCATATTAATGTGTCTTCCCCTGCCACCCTGCATTTTGGAAAATGGCGGCCAGGCCAGTCCAACTGTCAAGCAGCATAACCGATGTTTAAGATGGACGGTGGGGAAAAAAACTATGGGTGGTGCAGAGAGGAAGAGAGAGAAAAAAAGAAAGGCCCTTTTAGGAGATGCCACTAAATGCACAGGATGTTTTCATGCACAGGAGCACAAGGTTAGTCAGTGATAAAAATATACACGCTAGTTAGCTAATATGCATCATCATCATCATCCCTTGTCAACACCCATTGTCAGCCATGTCTACATTATTTACTTATTTATTTATTTATTTATTATTTAATAAATATTGGTTAAATGTTAGTCTTTGTATCATCTTAATGTAGCCTAGTCCTAACTAGACCTTCGTACTCATTTCATTCATACTAAAGGTCTAGCAGTGCTGTAGAGACAAACGATGTCTCACTTGAAGGCGGGTGCTGTTGAAGTTTAAAGAAGCACTATGCAACTCGTTTATCAAAAATAACCTTAACCATGCAGGTTGAGAGTCGTTCTGATCGTTCTACAACACTTTCTGGGTTGTTTGGTGGGTGTTTCATCTCCCCCTGTTGGGTCCCCGCGGAAAAACAGAACATGCAACTTCATGTGGCCGTCCCGGCCACTTACGGATGTGACGCAGCGGAAGTATCCAATCGCGCCTCGAAAATGTAGTCAGATTGTAGTTTCACTGCTTTACGGTAGACCTGGGCGGGGGGTGCCAAACATGGGTCCGGCTGAATATAAAGAGTCAGTTGCAAGGCAATTCTGGATCAATCGACAAATCCACTATGGATCCATCAAGACCCAAGAGGGGAAGGTCGGAGGAATCGAAGAATAAGAGAAAGGATTCTGATAAACAAAGAAACCAGACACGAGTGAACATAGGGCGAGCTTATGCGGAATGGCGTCAACTGAGAGACTCGGAAGAATGCAAAACGGACGCCGACTTGGCTGTCTTGCTGCTGAAATTGTAAGTAGCCTACCCTTGGGTGAACTTCGTTTTTGTAATGTGGTTTGAGAGTCTGTTGAACAATGTGTTTTGCTCGACCGTTTTATTGTGAGCCCTGTATGTGTTTCGCTTGGTTGCTTCATGGCTAGCTTGCTAGCTAGTGAGGGTTTATCCTAGCAGTGACTTGCTACCACACATGTTTGTTTGCGGTCCGAATCCAGGTTCTCGTTGTGTATTACTATTTATTTATCGAAGTGGGGGGTGGGGGGCGTTGTCAATGAGTTTTTACGACAGTGTTGTAGGCCTATTCCGAAGCTGCAGGGGGAGCTCTATAGTGAGAAATGCGAGCCCAATTCCGGCGAAAACCCAGAAACAGCGGAGGAATAACCGAGTTGCATAGCGCACCTTTAAAACCTATTGGCTCTGCCCAGTGCCACTCTGGATCTGCCTTAACCAATCGCTAACGTTTGGTCGTGACGTATTTCATGCGCCAGAAACCACGTTGCGCGCAGTATACAAACGGCAGATGCAGTGAGCATTAGCATTAGCCTCCGCCCGCCTCCATACTTCCGCTCAATAACTGAAATTCGCGCACGACCTCTACGTCACTGTTCTCAGGCCGCGCCTCCTGTTCGCTGATTGGAAGGCACATTTGAGGGAAAAGAAATCGTTCTAACATACAGCACCGCCAGACCTTAGTACTGAAGTGAAATGAAAATTGAGCGGAAGTACGTAGGCGGGCGGAGCCAGGCTAATCTTAATGATATGTACCTTTGGTTTTATTTGAGGTCCATAACAGTACATTGTACTAAGCAGTTGTTGGCTCATTAGTTTGTGATTCACATGCAAAATTCACAAGAATGCAGGAAATTAAGTATTTGTAACTAAAGAGAGAGAGAGAGAGAGAGAGAGAGAGAGAGAGAGAGAGAGAGAGAGAGAGAGAGAGAGAGAGAGGATGGTGGGGAGTTGGTTGTGAAATGGTTGTTATATTTTAAAATGAAGTTTGACCATGAATGAAGTATACCATGTGATCCTTCCTTCATTGGATTCCCTTTCTTGGTCTCAAGCACAAGAAGGCTCTTCTTAGCCTCTAGCTAATTTCTTTATGGCTCCTGGCCAAATTTTATTATTTGTGGGAACACTTTAGACAGAAGTATTAGCAGTCGCAGGGCTGTTTTTTGTTTTCTTGTATTATTTTACTACAGTGTTTCTTTATGCCAGGATCAGACTGCACAAATTCAGCCTGATTCCAACTTGATTTTGCCATCGCAGACAATCTTTCAGCACTGCGGGCGATTATGAACATTGGGACGTTGGCTCGGGCTGTCGTACCCCGAGTGGGGTGACATGGTCAACATCTTGCGATGTGGTGTCTGTTTTGACCGTTGTTGTCAGACAGTGCCTACGATGTGCACACAGACGTTGATGAAATAAATATTGACCACTCCTCCCCTCCAGGTTAACTCGATGCCAAGTTGTGATGACTAAATACGTCCCGGTCAAACGTGTAGTGTGCCCTGTCTCCCGACCTAGTCATGGCAAGAATTTATGATGCAATAATTTATTATGCAATAATTGCCTAATTTGACATGGTGAATATCGTGAAAGACAAAAATGTTGTGTAGTCTGATCCCGGCATAAGGTCTGTTTGCCTATGAAGGAGCCGATATGAGTTGCATTTCCCGGCATTGCAGATAGAAAAGTATCCATTTCTGCCTCTTCCTGTCATTGCTCCGAACACCCATACATATCGTACCATAACCGCGAGGGATGACGACGTGTGAAACATTACTTCCTGTTTGGTTCATCAAAACTCCTTTCAGTCTGTTCTTACTGAAAGCCTCTTCCCATGTGATCTTTGGCCCTATAACTGAAACCAATATATAGCCTGAAGCTGTGCAGACACAGTGATGCTTTGTGCCATACAAATAAATCTGAAATTAAATCTGAAAATCAGACTACAT
Source organism: Merluccius polli (assembly GCA_030340625.1). Classification (NCBI taxonomy): domain Eukaryota; kingdom Metazoa; phylum Chordata; class Actinopteri; order Gadiformes; family Merlucciidae; genus Merluccius; species Merluccius polli. Next base: position 209,536 of record JAOPHQ010002297.1, read on the forward strand.
GCAAAAAAATAATAGTATTAATAAAAAAATAAAATAAATATATATACCAAATATGAGATCTAATAAAGAGATCCACGCATTCCTATTTATATTTTGCAAAATGGGTGAAATAGTTTTTGAATGAGAGGGTATTAGTAAAAAACTAAATACATATATTGAATTGTTCTCTAATAGATAAGAGATATATGTTAGGCAATTCATTCCATGTACACACTTTAGATGCTTTCTCATTAACCCTCCTTTGTGTCTCTCAACTTCTGCAGTTTTTCTGCTACACTCCTACCTACACAGTGTGCAGGAGCCCAGACACTATAAGGCGAGAAACCAAATTTAAAAAAAGGCAGGACTCTCTTTCCCTCAAGTATACCATGCTTAGAATAAAAAATAGGTACAAACACAAATACTATATCACTAAATAATATTAAGTGATGTAGTATTTTCAGACATTATATTATAATGTCTGTGCTACAGTTTAAATAGAGAGAGAGAGAAAGAGAAAGAGAGAGAAAAGCCCACCCTTTAGAACATTGTGTGTCTAAGGAAATGAGTCTAGTGCGGCCTCCATCAGCCTTAATAGAAACACGCACGTGGCGATTATGGAGAGGTGTTAGGAGAATAAATCATCTAACTTTTCTCTTTTTTTCTCTTTCCTTCTCCGAAGCATTACCCTGTCAAATCTAATCTAACCTACCTGTGCTCGCCCACTCTTCCCCTCCCACACCATCCAGCTCTCTCCACCTCTCTCCACCTCCCCCTTGGTGAGCAAAGCCGTTCGCTGCCTCAGGCAAGGGCTGGAACGGGGAGAGCAAAGTCACAGCATAGCAATAGATTCTAGACAGCGACAGAACTCTGCTGTTCAAATTCTATGCGTTTCAGTCCAATGGACCTGGGGGGGGGGGGGGGGGGTGGGGGTGGATTGAGCCTCAGAATGACTATAACAGTTTTAGTGCACTCAGATGAAGTGAATTATTATGGCATTAAATATGTCGGCTCTTCCACCATTCCACAACATTTTTGTTTCCCATCTTGAAAAAATAAGCACCTTTTTTTCCCAAGTTTTGTTGTGAGTTGGAATGTCTGAGACTTTGACGCTCAGAGAGAGGAAACAAACATTTTTTTTAAAGAAAACATGTTGCTGGTCTCCGTAGTGGCCGCTGCTGTAGTAACCATGGATAAGGGCCGGCCGTGCTCTTGTCTCCATAGTGTCTGTCACACATGGCTTGTTGGTTTGTTTCACCACAAGACACACATTCCTCTTTTGCTTCTGGGAACCATCAGTGCAGCCTCCTGAGAGAGAAAGGGCAAAAAAGTAGAGAGAATAGACAGAAACGAGTTTCCAACTGTGTAAAACGTCTTAGCAGAAACCTGTGCCATGAGGATATTTCCAAATCTTTCTGAGAAAAAAGTAGGACTTACTGGCCTCAAAGAAAACAGAAAGGGCAATTAATAATTCTCATTTGAGCCCTTCGCTTTTACCTATTTTAGGCCAATGCGTTGCTTTTTTAGGATTCATTCATATTATGAATCATCATTGGCCTGGTATGGATGAAACAACGTAATATGCTTCAGAATGCATATTCTTCGGAAGGGTTACACTTGTGACTTTGTAGGGTTAACGATATGTGAGAACTGTTTCACACTGGACTGCACTTCCGTTTTCACTTGTGGACAAGCCCAATTGATTGGTTGGCACTATAGAGGATAGACCGCCCTGTGTGTGTGTGTGTGTGTGTGTGTGTGTGTGTGTGTGTGTGTGTGTGTGTGTGTGTGTGTGTGTGTGTGTGTGTGTGTGTGTTGTGTGTGTGTGTGTGTGTGTGTGTGTGTGTGTGTGTGTGTGTGTTTACATGGCTCCCCACAGCCCTGGAGCCTGCTGATGCTCTGGGGGTTGCTAGGTGTATGGCGGCCCACGAGGTGACTGACAGGCTGGAACAGGGATAGAGTGTCTTTCCTCAGTGACAGCGCAGCTAGAAGTGATAAACACCGGAAACCCGATCCAGCTAGAAGAGACGCCTCTGGCTCAACAGAATTCAAACTTAATGCTTTATCCTCAATCCAAGTCCAGATAGGGCCTGCTGTGGCTTTGACTAGACCTACCCAGGTTCGATGGGAAGATGTAACAAAGACATTTTTTTGTCGATTTTCTCAGCGGTTTGGGTGCTTCCCTTTCCTAATGTAATCTAAGTCTTTGTCTTAGAGCACAGTCCATCGCATCACGTTTTATACAGTTATACATAACTGTCTAGTGTCTTTTCTTTACACACAGACTGTTCAGTTACTATTATTCCAGAGGCTTCTCCTATTCAACATTCCCGTTAGTTCAAATTGGACCTTTGCATTCTCTCGTGTGTGGAAGATTTATGGGAAGTTTATTTATTTGATCTGCTTCATATTGCTACTCTTGTGTAAAAATGCCCCATAGAGTGGCTGGTCCCTGCCCTTGCAGTAATGGCAATATAAACATGGGGAAAGTAATTTGAATTCTAACAAAGTGGAGATTAGCTGCTGACAGTTTGTGGCATGGGCGATTATTTCTAAAATAATCCTGTTTTGATATGCATCGGCGTCCCGGCAGGAATTTTCAATTTGTTTTTCCATTGCAGCATGTAAACAAGCTCTAGTGTCTCCTTATCATGGCGTAGCACTGACAAGGAAAGACCATTTGTCTGCCCCCCCACTCCCCCTCTCCTACCCTGCCCCCCACCTCCCAATCCCTTCCCCACCCCTTCCCTTCTTCCATCTCACCATGCCCCCCTCACCCCCTCCTCCCCCTCTCCCTCCATCCTGCATCTGGTTGGGGTCGCAAAAAAAGCAGACTGGCTTGTCAGGGCTTCAACAAGTCTCTTTATGGAGAGCAGGTAGGAGGAGGGCGGTGGTGGTGGTGGTGGTGGGGGGGTTATATGTGTACCTGCAAGTCATTTGCAAACATGAAGAGCTCAAAATGCACCTTCTGAATATGTTCTGCTTGAGGAGCTCTGCCCATTCCCCTGTCTGAATGGGGGAAATATGCAGCATGGCAAAATACCCCCTCCCCTGTCACACCCTCTAAGAAAACCATGCTACCTGCAGACCTGGGCCATGTGATAAATGTGTATATTGTTGATTGTCAACTGGGGGGGGGGTGTTTTGGGCAAAGAATTGTGCATTTGCATGAATTGCCCACACACACGAAATGTCAACTTCAATTTTAAGTTTCAAACTTTCCCCAAATGTTGACAAGGCAGTTGAGAGGCATTTATTCTTCTTGTGTGTGTTTGTTAGTTTGTTTATACCTCAAATAGTGGGAGTGGAGTGGAGTCGGTGGAGTAATGTCATGCTTCAGACACCAAGGCAGATGCTAACGCTACAGCTGTGGTTTACTTTTACCCTTCTCCTGTGTGGACAGAATTCTGGGGGGCTATTTATCACACTGGCTGATTGATTGCTTCTGCCTGAAGCTAATCAGCATGTAGCTCATTGTGTCTTAATGTTTATGGGGATTATGGAAGGATAAACATTGTAATCCTCACCATGGTCTGAGACTTCCAATTACCACGCTCCTTTGCCAAAAAAGGTCACCATAGATTTACCCTATTAATGCAATATAAGCCATCTCACATCCCTGTGCTGCACATTTCTCCAAAGATAGACCTGGATTCCACTAGACACACGCACGCACGCACACACACACACACAAGCACACACACACGCACAAACGCACACATGCACACACGTTACACTGGTAAAGCCAGTGGGGATTCACAGGTTATTCTGGCTAACTAGGCCTGGTTGTTCCTATAGGCCGGGGGTGGGAGGTGACCAGCAGAACAGGCTGCGGACACAGCAAGTCAACTCCGAGACGGACATAGCAGGGAGTGGGGTTGAGGTTCAGTGCAGTGCCGATGTTCCAAATTGATCCGAGACAGATCTCTTGTGGTCAGATCATTACCGCCCAGTCCCGGAGGGTTCAGGTGGTGCTGTGGAATGACTCACAATTGCTGCTCAATGACGATTGGACTACATTTTTTTTTGCCCTGGACCCGGACAATAAATAACCCATCCCTTTTCCTTAATTGTGTCTCTCTCTCTGTCTCTCTGTTTGTCTCTCTCTCTCTCTCGATCTCTTGTGCTCTCTCCTTCACTCTCGCTGTGTTTTCCCACATCATCTTCTCTGATTTAGATAATGTTATGCGACAGAGAAAATTGAATCCTCAGTTTGTGCGTAGATGTTCTCCTTTCACATTATTATAGGTGGATAAGGAGCAAGAGCATAGAGAGAGAGAGAGAGAGAGAGAGAGAGAGAGAGAGAGAGAGAGAGCTCTTAGTGTTGGACACTTCCACAGCCTCCCCCCATTAATCTACTCCAATACATTTAAAGGGCTGCTTTCCTAGGCAAGAGCAAGCAGGCCTTAAATTACAATACAGAGGAGTGGAATCATTATTACTTCCTTTAATGTTCCCAATCTAATTGAGGCATTAATTTAAGTAGAGTCCCCGGTGAAGATTATTCATAACTGCTTTTTAATTTAGAAGGGCCATCAGCAGAAATATTCACAGCTCAGGGGGAGGAGTTATATTCCTTTTTTTCTGTTGGTGCTTTTAAAAGCTGCTGTGTTCTCAGGGTGCAGCAGGAGAAAGTAGCCCCTCAAGTATACATACTATATCACATACTGTATATAATGAAGGTTAAATAGCAAAAATAAATGTGGTCTATTTAACTACATACATTAAGTATAAACTGTAAAATATAAATGTTAAATATTATATGCAGAAATACATAATACAGTCATACAAATATGTACAAATATTTCTTAAATATAAATATTTCAAAATATACACCGTACACCATAACAAAAAAAGGAAACAGGAAAGACACAAATAATATACATATATGTATGTATATACAGTATAAAACACATTTTAAACTAAAACAAGTTTTAGACGTCGCCCTTATTCTCTCTCACACACATGATTCTCCCTCTCACCCAACCACACACACACACAAACACACACCCACCCATACCCGCCCACACACACACACACACACACACACACAAACGATGTGCGCACCAACCTAAGCTAACCTCAGGAGAGCCACAGTGATACCGTCATGACCCCCCCATGGCCCAGGAGCCAGGCATAGTGCGCAATCTGGCAGTGTGTTGGGGAGGGTGTGTGGGGGGAGGGGTGTGTGTTGGTGTTGAGACCAAGTGGTACATGGCTGTAACGTGTGGCTGACCATCTGCCTTGGCATTGCTGTGTATCAGAGATTTGGAGCTGTCCTGCAAGGGAGGAAGAAAAAAAAAGAGAGGGGGGTGGGAGCGATTGGAGAGGAAGGGGCTCGGGAGGGGGAGGCAACCAGAAACTTGTTAGCGCTGGCCGGTGTGTGTATTGGAGTGTAATGCACGCACGCATGTCGCACGCACAGGCACTTGCACACATACATTTGCCAGCCCAGTACAATACCAGTAAGTAATTATGAAGTATATATAGCTGAATTGTATAACTTAATTCACCCCAATAGAAGAAAAAGCCACAGCATGGGGGTAGAGAGACAAGAGGAGGAAACAGAGGGTTCCTGTGTGTGTCCTGACCCACATCTGAATGACTTAACAAAGCCAAGTGGAGGGATCCACTTCCCCTTAATATTTGATGGTTTCCTCCGATGGGTCCTACAGCCTTATCGTGGTGTGTGTCTGGGCTGCAAGCACGGCAACTTTCTTTTGCTGGCATCCTGCACTTGTATAACCTTACTCTTCCCTCCTTCCTCCTCCTCCTCCTCCTCCTCCTCCTCCTCCTCCTCCTCCTCTTACTCTTACTCTTTCGCCTCCTCCTCTTCCTCTTCCTCCACCTCCTCCTCTCTCTCTCCTCCTCCTTTCTGTCCCTTTCTCTCTCTCTGTCCCATGCTATCATGTTCGTTTCCCCTGACCATCGATTGACACAGAGTGCAAAGTCCATCCAAACAGCAATCAGGGCCTCATGCTTGTGCTTCTTGCCCTTGGCTTAGTGGCCATGTCCCCACTGTAGCATGCTGTTGAGTGTCATGGAAGGGGCGATGGGGAGAGCATTGTCATGTACTTACATGCACATGACAATGTAGCTCCTGGTGCCCTTAGAAAGCATGGCAGACATAGACAAGCTAACATCACCACACAAGGCAGTCCAAGAATATACATGAAATTAATCATCCAAATTGACCGACAGACTGACACACACACACACACACACACACACACACACACACACACACACACAGGCACACATTTGTGCACCCACATACACACAAACACACACACAAACACACACACACACACAATCACACACACAAACACACAATCACAAACACACACACACACACACACACACAATAACACACACACACACACACACACACACACACACACACAGTCACACACACACCGTGGACTTCAAAGCCAGACAAGGATATAAAGGCCCTAAAACAACATGAATAGTGCAAACGCTACAGTCACTATTTCAGACCTGAAAAAGAAAACAGATCAGAAGAAGGTGTACTTCTGGTCTTCCATACAGTAGCGGGGTGGCCAGTCCATTAACTATTTAAATACACAAAGAGAGCAGTGGTGGGCAGCATGTTAATGAAAAACAGAGAGTGGATTGGCTCTGGACCCCCCCCCCCCCCCGTCTGTTTCTGATTACCATTACTATACCATGCAGTTACAATCGGAGGCCTGGATATGATCAGAACTAAATCCACATAGCCGTTCCTCCTCTTTCCGCACCATATACTGTATGTTGGTGCGTATTGCATAGCCCCTCATTGTCAATGTATTTTTAAGCCCACAAGTGACAAAGTGGTACTAAAACCAGTACTCTGGGTCTGAGTCAAAGCCAATGTGGTCATCTATCCTTCCCCCCCCCCCCCCCCCCCCCCCCCATCTCCCCTGGGGCGGGGCAGGCTATCGCTTATCCAGACTTGGCCATCCTATCTTAGGCTCGGTGCTAATAGAGAACGCTCCATATTTAAGATGGGTGCGGCCCCTTAGAGGATGGTGGAGTTAGGCTGAGGGAGCCGACCCCGGGGGCACTCTGTCACTTCCCCATGAGAGATAGAGGGGTGTGCAGAATTTAAATACAACCAGCCGTAGATGAACTGCCTTCCTTATAAAACGCTACGATGGGTCTCTGCGCATTGCGTGGGTTGTTTTTAAAATGCTACGATTGGTCTCTGCATTGTGTGGGTTGTTTTTAAAATGCTACGATGGGTCTCCACGTTTTTTTTTAAAAAATTACGAGGTGACGATGACGGCAGCACGAGGAACTGGGCTGTACCTCGTCATGTTCTCTCGTTCTGAAGTCACGTATCTAATTTAGACTAGATTTAGCTCCCAATCGCTTCAATAACATAGTAAGGTGCTCTGAATCAGAATCAGAATCCAAATTAAAAGGATTAAGTCACTTCATATTTGCAGCCCAATGCTCTTTCTCTTGGAAGGATTACATTTCCAATGACCTGAGCTGAAAGCTAAATTGCATTGAATTGAAACTCATGTACATTTATTGAAATACTTTTATGAAGGCTAAATTGAAAAAAACATATAATCAGAGTGTAAATAAGTACTTTTAGTTATGGCTGTTGTAACAACAAAAAAACACCAACAGGCAAAAAGTGTGTCTGGTTCTCAAGTATTTATATTCACTTGAGACACCCTAACAACAGGGCAGTATGGGTTCCCCACAGCAGGGTTCTTCGTGGTTGGGAGCCCTGGGAGAGGCGTGTGTGTGTGTGTGTGTGTGTGCGTTTCTTTCTTTTTCATTCTTTCTTGCTTTATCTTTCTGTCTTTCTTTCTTTCTTTTTCATTCTTTCTTTCTTTATCTTTCTGTCTTTCTTTCTGTCTGTCTTTTGTTTGTGCATTTGCTGTTTTGCTGTTTTGTGCTTTCGTTCTTTCTTCAAGTCTTTCCGTCTCTCTCTCTCTCTCTCTCTCTCTCTCTCTCTTGCTCATGGTCTCTCGCTATCTCTCGCTCTATCTCACTCTCTCTCTCACACTCGTCCTGATAGTCCATGAGCCAGGGGGGTTGATCGGTATCATCGGGGGGACAAATGCTATCATTGTTTTTTTGGCAAGGTATACACCCCTAGTACTAGAAAAATCACGATAGCAGTGCAGGGGTGGTAGCGAAATCACTTTTTTCAGCTCATGAAGTTACTAACCCCCTAAGATAAATTCATTTTTTAAAAATCTGGTGTATATCTGCTTTAGGCTCATGGTAGGGATATTGTCGATATTCTATAATGTGGTGCTTGGTATCATTTTAAAGGGGACCTTTTAGGCTCTCATTTAAGGCCAGTACTGAATCTGTCTGACAAACACAGAGGTCACATGACATCTTTAAACCAGAAATAACACACATTTTCTCACAATTTCCGCCTAAACTGTATGCTTTCTTTTATCCCTGGGGCATGAAGGAACATCAGGGACACAAAACTCAACAACTTTAATACTCAAGGCAATCTGATGATTCAGAAAATGTATAATATACCCATACTATTTATTTGTGAGAGGTGATTGTGAGCCTTAAATTAGACTTGTGCAGCCAGCACAAGTCTTAAATAGAATAGAGCGAATAGAATGGACAAATAGAATACCCTATTAGTCCAGGGCCAAATGGCCTATTTATTCATGTACAGTTGTAATAAAAAGTAATTGTTTCAATAGTGTTGTCAACATTACACTTGTAAGTGGTTTAACAAAATGTTTCTATTACGTATTTTGATATTCACCCACTTTCAGTTAGAATGTCAGAAAGTAGCTCATGAACGGAATGTTGACAATTTTGATAGTTTGATAGTTTGATTTTGACAGTTTGATTTTGACAGTTTGAAAGTTTTGTCAGTTAGTGAAAAGATTGTTGGTTCAGTTGACTGGTTATAATAACACTACTAACTACACCATCTTCAATCAACTTCCAAAGAGTTCCAGGGGTATTAAATGTAAGTACAAAATACTTTGTCTCTTGTGCTTGTGAATTGATATAAGATAGACAGAGGGAGATTATACCTATAGCTGTACCTGTAACAGTAGCTCATGTTAGCAGGCTAGCTAGCTTGCAGGTTAAACAGTGTAACAGTAACAGTAACTGCTACAGTTCAGGCCCTATGTTCCCCAGATACAATTTAGTGGGTAAGGGTTAGGGTTAGGACCCGGGGTTAGGATTAGGGACCCTGGGAACATAGGGCCCTATCCTGGGAACATAGGGCCCTGGGAACATAGGGCCCAGAGAACATAGGTACACTCCCCAGTGCAGGCTAGCTAGCTACATCAGTTGGACATCTTCCAACTTTTTCAAGATGATATAAGTGACATCAGGTTAAGCTTATGTTATGATGGGTTGGGTTTAAGTAATGTCAAGTAACAAACATTTTCTTTCTTTTTTTCAACACAATCCTTCATTAACCTGTAATGTTTATATCACCACCCTTGTGATTTTCTTTTTAGTTACTGTGAAGGTAGGATACTCCTGCACAATAGAACTGAGTAGAGGAGATTTAGATCTGGATTCAGAATGGACAGCCAGTACAAAGAATCTGAATTGTGTATCATACACCATGAAACATCAAAAGAAGATGATGAAATCTTTGGTCTTAAAGACCATGAATCCTGGAAAACATTGCTTGATGCAGCCAAAGTGAGAAACTATGCCCCTATTACAGATGTTGCTAAAGACCTTGGAGAAGAAGAAGTCCCAAGAATCCACTATCACAGAAAATGCCGGAGCCTCTTCACAATGAAAAGAGAATTAGAGACTCTGAAAAGGAAAGCCACAGAAAACATTACAGATGAAGCTGGAGAGAATAGCTTACCAAAAAGACCAAGTAGGACATCTTCAGATGGAGCAAGCGTATATAATCCAATCTGCATTTTTTGTAATAAAGAGAAGTTTGTAAAGAGCTCCAAGTCAAGGGAAAAACTCACACAAGCTGTAACATTAAATGCTGACCCAAACACTTAGAGAATGTGCCACCCAAAAAAACAGATGAAAAGATTCTAGCAGTAACAAGCAGAGATGTAGTTGCTGCAGAGGCCCACTATCATCGTTCATGCTATAAGGAGTACACAAGAATCAAGAAAAAGGAGCCCAAGAACCAAGATGCAGGAACAGATGATGATGAAGAGTATAAAAGGATTGAAAGGGAAGCCTATAAAGACCTTTTCGTGTATATCAGAACTGATATCATACCCAACAAAACAGTTGTACAGGTTACTTTCTTTGGTCACAAAGCTCACATCATTCATGCTATCTGGTGGAGTTACAAGCCTGCGGGTGTCAACAAAGAAGAACATTCAAAGGATGCTTGAAAATGAGCTGGGAAATTCTAACGATATATTTTCCAGATGACAAAGCCAAATTGCTGATGGTTCCTCAAACTGTTTCTAGAAGGGATGTTGTCTTGGAAAATCAAAATCTGCTGAGGGAACTCAACGTTTGGAGGGCCAAGTCAACCAATGTCAACAAGATCATAGATCAGACATCATCGCATATCAGATCAATCATTAAACAGGAGATGGACTGTGACCCCCTGGCCATTCCATCCATCTGATGTGAAATGATAGTGGTTATATCACCTTACCAGATCAACTAGAACCGGCTTCTTGTTGGACTGCTCCACTTGACATCCTGACACCCAAAACTCAAACACAGAAGATCACTTGCTTTGGTTCAATCATTCGTCAGGACAGTATATACGCTGTCACAGGTGGTCAACATAAAACACCAAAGCACATTCTACTCACATATGCTGTAAAACACTGACGGGTTATACTGAGCTCATACAAACAGCTGAACAAGCTGGGGCATGGGGTGTCTTACTCCCAGCTTGAAGAGAACAACACTGCTCTGTGTCTCCAAAAACTAGCAACAGCCTCTAACCAAAGAGTTGTACTTCCAGCCTCCATCAAGCCTCATGTCTTCACCAATCTTACATGGGATAATATTGATAGACTTGAGGAAACCCTCACGGGAAAGGGTACATCACACAGAGTTAATGGCATAGTGGTACAGGCCAATGTCTATGGACCACATCTGTCAAGAACTGATCGTCCACACATTGAGAAACTGAAGCAGAGATCAATCACCATTGAAAACCAAGGCCTGACAGTATATGTAGCAGGTGAGCAGGTTTGAAAATGATGTATCCAATTTAATTGTGATGTACATTCCACATAAAGCATTCAATCATTCATTCATTCATTCAGGTGCACGTGTGGGCCCACAACCTCTTCCAACCAGGGAACACTGTATCCAGGAAACCAAGGAGGCTGCTCTTCTTGCAAGAAAGAAGACAATGGTGTGGGCACTTGCAAGGCAAACAGATCCAGAGAATCAGACAATCCCCAGCTGGACTGGTTTTAATATCAGCACCAGGGATCAGGAACCAATGTCACAAGATATTGTTGGGTATCTGCCAACCATCAACTCACCAGCCACAGAGTTAAACACAGTGTTTGAAATCCTGAAACAATCAGAGCTAATCAGGAAGGAGCTGCACCTAGAGACAATAGTTGTAGTCATGGATCAAGCGCTGTATGCAAAAGCCGCTGAGATAACCTGGAAGCACAGAGAATGGTTCTCCAACATTCTTCTCAGGACGGGGACATTCCATACCATATGTAATGCCTTAGCCATCATAGGAAAGCAGTTTAGGGATGCTGGTCTAAAGGGACAATATGCATAGAGGCTGGAGTTGTCGCAGAGGGGTCCATAAATGGAGTCCTTGACGGTAACACTATAACCATGCAGTCAGGGTCCACAAGTACATCTCAGAAGCACTGATGAGACTTGCATGGGAAGAGTTCACACCCTGGGTTGAGAAAAATGCTCCAGAGAGGAGTGGGATGATCAAATCATTCTTGGGCGATGTGAAAGACATGACCAGTGACCTGAACCAAGAAAAGATGACCAATCTGCTGCAAAGTCCACTCTCAACTGAGCTGATAACCCTGCGGACAGACTTTCTAGAACACCTCCGTCACAACAATGGAGAGCTCTCTGCATTCTGGATGTCATACATTGACATGGTAGAGGATGTAGTACTTGGCCTTCTGCGTGCATCTCGTGAAGGGGACTGGGAGTTGCACCTCCATGCTATAAGAACCATGATCCCATGGTGCTTTGCCTACGATAAGATGAATTATGCCAGGTACATTTCTTGTGCATTTCTGTATGTTTGTATATTCTGCATTCAATTTGTTAAGATTGCTAGCCAAAATATTAAAATTAATCTCTCTCATCTCTCAGGTACCTGTCCCCTTACTTTGCTCAGATGACCAACCTCCCAGAGAAGTATCCTTCTGTGTATAAGGCCTTCAAGACAGGCCAGTTCTCAGTGCAGCTGTCAAATAACAACACATTTGGGAGGATTCCTGTAGACGAGGCTATTTAAGTCAAAGTGAATAAAGTCACACACACTCCTGGAGGCACATCACGGTTTAGCCTGAAAGCTGGAGCGGTCAGGCATTACTACCTAACAGCTGAGCACCGCAGTGCATTCCTAGGACAGTTAAGGGGAGATGCTACAAGGCAACAAATCAACAGCTTTCTCATTCAGAGCTACAGTCACCAAGAATCCAGAAAGATGAGGAATCAGTTTCAGCAGTGGTTAGCATCATACAAGGATGGATAAAACCCATTTGACGGTATATATCAATCAAAACATGCACAAACAGACAAAACACAGTTTACACCAAACAGCAGTAGTCACATTAAATGCTGCCATAAAATGTTTAATACTATAAACATGGACTGTGAGCACTCAATTTTGTTGTACATATTGCAGTGATAATAAAATATATTCTCTTTTGCAGAGAAGCGGGACCTCATTACCATCTCTACAGCAAAGACAGCTCCCAAAGACATTGCCTCTGACCTGATGAAGGCATATGAGATTGGTGAGCAATGCTATGCAAACTTCAAGAATGAGAGACTAGACAAAAGAAACACCAGCAAAGAAATTCCATGACCCAATGAAAACCCAACAAGCTGAAAACATTCAGTGATATGTGTAAGAAGAGAGAAGTGAAATCAAGTGGGAGGGCAGTCATCCTTGAAAGCAGACAGGTCTCTGTTTGGACGCATCATAGTGATGGCACAAGCACATAGTCTTAACATGGAGGATATCCTTCTCATCCTCTTGGTCCATTGCCCTGGGCACTCTCCACACCAGATGGATTGCTGAGAAAACAAACAAAGCTACTTTGGCCACAGCCTTGCAGAAAAATGTAGCACTACAGGAGAAACACCCAGAAAACTCTGCTACAGTGGTTGATGGGATGAACTTAGTCCAACGAGTGAAAGGTGATGAGGTTACTTTCAGAGATGTTGCCCACAACAATCCTGGGTATGGCTCTGAGGGAAGGCAGTCAGAGTAGAAGAATAGATGTTGTGTTCGACACATACAAGCAGAACTCAATCAAGAATAGTGAAAGATCTCTACGGAGTGAAGAGACTGGTCATGAGTTGCAGAATATCACAAGCACACAGATGGTGAGGCAGTGGAGGAGCTTCCTGACCAAAGTCAATAACAAAACTAGGCTCATTAGCTTCGTCGTGAATGAATGGAGGAAGCCAGAATACAGAGAAAAGCTACAGGAGAAGATTCTATATGCAACTGTGATTGACAAATGTTACAGAATCACATATCAAGACAGTGAGGAGGTGTCAACTCTTCAATGTCAACAAGAAGAGGCAGATGGACGACTACTTCTCCATGCTGCCCATGCCGCAAGAGAGAGATACCAATCTGTAGTTTATCTGTTCAGAAGACACAGATGTCTTTATCATGTCTTTAGCATTCTGTGACAAGATTGAGGCCTCATTGTTCCTGAAGTGTGGCACAAGAACCCGTACTAGGCTGGTAGTTATCCGGAAGGTTGCAGCCACTGTTGGCATGGACACTTGTAGGGCTCTCATTGGGTTGCACGCCTACACGGGATGTGACACTGTAAGCGCTTTTGCAGGCAAAGGGAAGACAAGGGCACTTACACTCCTGATGAAACAACAAAGAAACACAAGACACATTCTTGAAGTTGGGCCAGGAATGGGACCTCTCACCAGAACTGAGCAACAAACTGGAGGCATTTACATGTGTCCTCTATGCCCCAAAAACATCAACCACCATGATCATCAAGCTCAGGTACCACCTTTTCTGTGCAAAGAAAGGTGAAATTGAGAGTCATCAACTCCCACCGTGCAAGGATAGCTTGAGGCAACACACTGCGAGCTAACTATCAGGCTGGTATTTGGAGAAGATGTTTAGAAAAGGACCCACAAATGCCAAGCCCTGTTGGCATAGGATGGAAGATGGAGACAGAGGAGGAAGGTGAACAGTTGGTGCTGCACTGGATGGAAGGCCAGCCAGCACCTGAAGCTGTCCTGGATCTACTCACCTGCAACTGCACAAAAAAATGTTCACTCCCACGATGTGTATGTCTTGCAAATGGCCTCAGGTGCACAGACATGTGTACTGACAGAGTGTGAAAACCAAGTGACCTGTGTAGAAAGTTCAGATGAAGACGAGGATGACATGGAAAATGATGATGATTAGATAATAAATTAATGGATATCAACATACAGACCAGTCTTTGATTAAATCTTTGATTAAATATATTCACTGTTGATTCACGATTTACAACCTGTTTCTTTATTGACTTTTACAACTAAACAGGCTCCATCCTATTTGTCCATTCTATTTGCTCTATTCTATTTTGAAGACTTGTGCTGGCTGCACAAGTCTTCAAAAATAGAATAGAGCGACTAGAAATAGAGTCTAATTTAAGGCTCAGAATGACCTCTCACAATTAAATAGTATGGGTATATTATACTATTTTCTGAATCATCAGATTGCCTTGAGTATTGAAGTTGTTGAGTGTTGTGTCCCTGATGTTCCTTCATGCCCCAGGGATAAAAGAAAGCATACAGTTTTAGGCGGAAATTGTGAGGAAAAATGTTATTTCTGGTTGTAAAGATGTCATGTGACCTCTGTGTTTGTCAGACAGATTCAGTACTGGCCTTAAATGAGAGCCATAAAATGTCCCCTTTAAAATGATATCAAGCACCACATTATAGAATATCGACCAATATCCCTACCATGAGCCTAAAGCAGATATACACTGGATTTTAAAAACGCAATTTATCTTAGGGGGGTTAGTAACTTCATGAGCTGAAAAAAGTGATTTCGCTACCACCCCTGCACTGCTATCATGATTTTTCTAGCACTAGGGGTGTATACCTTGCCAAAAATCACTATGAAACTTTGTCCCCCCAGATGATACCGATGGCCCAAATTTGGGGCCCTGGCTCATGGACTATGAAGTCATGATCAATCCTGAACAGCGCAGGAGGAAGCTGTGGAGGTCCACCCGCTCCAGCGTTTTCCCAGGCTGCTCCTCTCACAAGGCTTTTAACACTCATACCTAGGGCTCTGCCAGAGGGGAGGAGCTGAGATTTGTTGATAGTAGGTCGCTGTTAAAATCACACCCAGGAGAATGAAAACACTTAACATGTACATAGCCTGTAATAAATAAGGAGGAATTAGACACATGCATGCGTGTGTGCGTGTGTGAATGTTGTGAGGGTATTTTTGTTGACAGATGATTGCAGAGTTGTAACTGTGGAGGCTGAGGGTTGTGCAGAGTGGCCAGGGACAGTCACGTTTTCCTTCTCATCCTCGCTTGTCACACACACAGTTCCTGTTGCTCTCTGCTGCCTCTCACTTGTCTCTTTGGTTGTTTTTTTTTGTAGTTTTTTTTCCCCTTCAAGAAAGTATCACAAAGTCCTCACAATGGCTTCTGGTGAAACATAGAAATTAGGCAACATTTTGAATGTCAAGGTTGTTGATGTTTTTTATCTCCAAAAGACTAAATGTCTTTTGCTGTATAAAGTTTGTGTTTTCTGTCTTTCTTTCACTCTCGCTCTCTCTCTTGGCACACACCCACACACACACACACACACACTCTCTCTTCTTGGCACCCCCCACACACACACACACACACACACACACACACACACACACACACTAATGATAAATTATCCTTTGTATTTGCCAAATTTGTTAAATGTTCAGTGCATATTTTCAGTGAAATGTGTCAGTGTGTTTAGTAAACAGAGATATCAGTTAATCTTGTGGTCACACCGTGACATCCCCCCCACACCGCCCCCGCAGGATGCTAGCGCCCGCTGCTGCATATGGTTTTAAAATTGGTGATTGGTTAGATTATCTGATGAGATTATCAGTCTTTAACGACCGGAAGATTAAGGATTCCTCCTCCTCCTCCTTCTCCTCCTCCTGACATGTGACATCTTTTTACACTCAACCACACACGCACACGCATGCACACACACAAACACACACACCACACCACACACACAACACACACACACACATACATATGTGCATAAATGCACACAGATTTAGAAAAAAAACAAGCACAAAAAACATATAAATGATAATAATAATAATTAATAATAATTAATAATAATAATAATATTAATAATAATTAATAACTACTAATAATAATAATAATAATGACGACAATAATAATAATAAATTATTATTTTTATTATTATTATTTGGGAAAAAACAAGCACAACAAACATATATAATAATAATAATAATAATAATTAATAATAATAATAATAATAATAATAATAATAATAATTAATAATACATCATTGCATTTATATAGCGCTTTTCAAGACATCCAAAGCACTTAGTGGTGTGTGTGTGTGTGTGGTGTGTGTGTGGGGGGGGGGGGATATGACACCTCACCCACTTACATTAAATAAAAAGAGTACAGCACAAGTGGGGGTCATTATCTTTTTTAGGCCTACACGTAAATGCACACATAGCACACATATAGACACTAATCTCCACCAGCCAGACAGCTAACGTCTTCCACACTGACACTAATGGGGACATGGACAGGATAGACCAGTCCTCGTTCACCAGAGCACAGGCTAGGAGTTTAAGGTCCATCCTTTGACCTCAGCCTGACTAAATCTCTTTCAGATAATCAATGGACATGAGGTCAAGTTATGTGCTATGGTACAAATGTCTGACACACCACAGATGTACCATTGTGATTCTCAAAGGGTGTTTGTACTGTATGTGTGTGTGTGTGTGTGTGTGGGTGTGTGTGTGTGGTGTGTGTGTGTGGTGTGTGTGGGTGGGTGTTTGTGTGTGTGTGTGGTGTGTGTGTGGCGTGTGTGTGTGTGTCTGGAGGGTTGGGGCGGGGGGGGGGGGGTGTGTGTAAGAGGATTACTAGGACCAATGCCTTGTGTTGGTTTGGCCCACAGTCCAAGCAAGTTCAGATCAGAATGGGGGAAGAATAGCCATTTAGCTGTAGCCATTTTTCAGAGAAAATCATTCATTGTTTTATTTATTTATGTTTTTATTTATTATTTTGTTATTCGATACAAATATTTTATATTATTTATTTGTATTTTTAACTGAATAATTGCTGTGGTATTCCCAGCCACTGAATTACGTATAGTAATGAAAAATTACATAATAGTAGTGACAGCCAAAAGCTTGTAGTACAACAATTGCTTTCAGGCAAGGTTAGATAATCACCCCATAACCCAGAGACAATGCTGCACTAACAGGCTAGCTGGCTCTTTGCATAACGTTGCACAGTAACCTTTTATGTAAATAATTTAAGTGCTATTTGAATTATTCATCAAAAGTGGCTATAAAACCAAGGGAGGTTCTCAATAGAGCCATGTCCTGTTCTATTTTATGTTCTGTGCTTTAGTGACTAAATGTATTTATTGTAAATGCGATTACAGTATTAGTTTGATACCCTGGGCTAAATGCACAATGTGAATGTGGATTAGACTCTTTAGGAGCACATAAAGGCATGTTTGCATTGCCACTATGTCTACATGTTATGGTTGCATGGTGTTACTTATTTTTATGTAGAAAATAACCTATTAAAAACATATAGCCTATCTTAGGTCAATGTGGTGTGTGTGTGTGGTGTGTGTGTGTGTTGTGTGTTGTGTGTGTGTGTGTGTGTGTGTGTGTGTGGGTGTGGTGTGTGTGTGTGTGTAATTCAGAGTACACAAGCATGTATGTGATCTAGCATTGACTAAAGAGTCATGGCTGAAAGAGAGAATGAGAAACCAGAGAAGTGGATGTAATAATGCATAAAATTGCATTACATTTAATTTAATTTAATTACATTTAATTTAATTAAACTTTATTTTATTTTATTTATAACCATTCACTAAATCACAATTTAAATCTAAACTTGAACCTAAAGCTGTTCAAATCAGACCAAGCAAACTAAAGCCTTTACGATTGCATCTGTAAATCAGCAGTGTGTAAGTGTGTCAGTGTGTGAAAAACTACCTTGAAGGACGCTCTCTGACTCTGTGGCATGGAGTAGGCTGTGGCACACATTAAAAATAGATGGGCAGGGGTCTAACAGTGACCTATGTCTGACTTACAAGGCACCCAGGGCCATCACGGTGCCTCGGATGAATGTTCCTTGGTTGTATGGCACACAAAAAAAAAAGATTTACTGGGATACATGTTTTAGTGTCCTGAACTGTTTGGCATCACTCTTTTCTATTGTTTGAGGTTTGTTGTTGTTGTTTTGATGGTGTACCATTTCAGTTCAACCATAAAAACAGTCGCGTTCTAGAGGGTAATTCTTCTTTACTACAAAGCCCGCTCACATCCCATTGTTAGCGCAGTGTTGAATGTTTTTTTTTCTTTTTTTCTTTTTTTTCTCAATCCCTTTCAAAAAGAGGCAGCCCAGTGCTCACAGTATGGAGTTCTTGTAATCACTCGGCCGTCCAGTGCCCCTTGTGTTTCTGTTTGCCTGTATCTGCTGTCAGCTTCTGGAGCCGACAGACCGCTCTCGCCATGGGTGGAGGGTGTGGGGTGGGTGTTGGTGGTGGTGGTGGGGGCCTTTAAACCTGAGGGTTACTCTCTCTCACCAAAAGCTAATCACTGCGGGGTACTGGCTTTAAACAAACATTTACTGCAGTAAAGACAGGGTCGGCCCTCTAACGACGTAGGGCAGAAAGGTTTTTAACTGAGGGACCTTTATGGTGACGGATGCCAGAGATGGACAAATAGCAAGACATTAGCCATCAGCCACGGCAGCAGCCAGGACAGGAGCCAGGACTGGCCACACTTTAATAACTGTTTTGTTGGTGAGGACAAGGAGGAAGAGGCTCGTAAAAAAGAGTAGACTCTTATCAGCAGATTGTTTGTGTCACAGTCAAGAGTGACCACAGTGAAACTCGGCCAAGGCCAGAGACGGAGACAGATTGTACTGCATTTGATCTAATTGCGGAGCGCTCATCCTGACGCTGTGACCCACAGAGAGAGAGAGAGCGAGGTGTGGGGGGCGTCAAGCAGAGTGGGAGAGGCGACAGCTTTGTTTTACCATTGCAGACATCCAGCCGTCTGCCGTTGCGTCGGCATACATGATTTGTCAACACGCAAGATATATCTCTCGACTTGAAGTGTGATGTATGGCTATGATTTTTCCTGAGAGCGTAATCACTTCATCATCAAGCCAGCGCTTCATCTGGGAGACAACATTGAGGGTCTGCTGTGTGTGTGTGTGCCTGAGGAGGAGCTGTATCCCCACTGTGCTACCCCTGTACCCCCCCACCACCACCACCCGTGCGTTTCTTACACCTTTAACGGCTTCCTAAATGTCACAGAATGTCAGGCGGAGAGATAAAAGCAGGCGGCCCTGTTCCTCCCAACTCGGCAGTGATCCTCGCTTAGGTTTTACAACACCGTTGCAACGCTGCCGGGTGCATGTTCAGGTGGTGGTATGGGGTGGAGGTGGGGGTGAGGGTGGATGTGAGGGTGGAGGTGGTAGGGTGGTCCATATCACCTCCGCCGACATGACTGAATGAACCTGCTGCTGCTAAGGAGGCGAGTGTGAGAAGAGCTCCTTGTCTCGTGGCCACAACAGCGATTTAGCAGTTGTTCCTGTAATGTACTCTTACTGCTACTTAAATACAGAAAACAAGAAAAACAAAGAGAGCGTGAGAGAGAAAGAGAACTTGAGAGAGAGAGAGAGAGAGAGAGAGAGTGAGGAGAGAGAGAGAGAGAGAGAGAGAGAGAGAGAAGAGAGAGAAGAGAGCATCCATCAGATGTGGTTTTTACAGTGTCAGGGCTTAGATTAGAAAGCACTCTCAGTATTGGGCCAACAAGTCCCTCAACACCACAAGTATGTTTTCTTTCCTCCCCCCTTCTTCATTTCAGAGAGATTTACAAACAGTTATAAGTTGACTGTGTTTTCCCTGGGGGCGCAAACTACTGCTGAGATGAAATAAGCATCGCTTCGACTCAATTTTCCATTGAGCTAACCAGGCAGCCCATCTCCATTAGCGCTAGCCTAACCAGTCTACTCTGGATCTCCTCGGCCAGAAGCCAGCTGTGTGTGTGTGTGTGTGTGTGTGTGTGTGTGGTGTGTGTCTGTGTCTTGGTTTCTGAGTGTGTGTGTGTGTGTGTGTGTATGTCTGTCTGTCTGTCTGTGTGTGTGGTGTGTGTGGGGGGGGGGGGGGGGGGGGGGGTATTTACATTTGTACGTGTGTGAATCTGTCTGTGTGTGGGCTTGTGTGTGTACTGTGTGTACTATTGTACTGCGAGTGTGTTGGTCTGTCAGCGTGTGCCTGTGTGTACTTGTGTGTCAGAATGTGTGCATATCAGTGTGGGCTTGTATTAGCGTGTGTGGTGCCTGCCAGTGCATGTATCTGTGTGGGTGTGGGGTGTGTGTATATACCTTAGCTTGTGTGCGTATCAGTATGTGCATGTGTTAGTGTGTATGTGTGGCATCAGCATGTGTGTCAGTGTGGTGTGTGTGTGTGTGGGTGTGGGTGTGTTTATCTCAGCATGTGTGTTTATCAGTGTTTTTCTTTCTTAGGCGTGTGCATCTGTATAGTTTGTGTGTGTGCGTGCGTGTGTGTGTGTCTGAAAATATGTGTGTAGCATGTGTTAGTGTGTGTGTTGTGTGTGTTGGTGTGTGTGTGTGTGTGTGTGTTGTGTGTGTGTGTTGTGTGCGTGTGTGTGTGTGTGTCTGGCTGTCTCAGTGGGTGTGTGTGTGTCTGTGTGTTTTGGTGTGTGTGGTGTGTGTGTTTTTTGTGTGTGTGTGTGTGTGTGTGTGTCTCAGTGTGTTGTGTGTGTGTGTGTGTGTGCCTGCCAGTGCATGTGTCTGTGTGGGTGTGTGTATATATCTCAGCTGGTGTGCGTATCAGTATGTGCAAGTATTAGTGTGTTTGTGTGTGTTTACATCAACATGTGTGTCAGTGTGTGTGTGTGTGTGGTGGGGTGTGGGTGTGTTTATCTCAGTCTGTGTGTGTCCATGGAGAGTGTGTGTGTGTGGTGTGTGTGTGTGTGTGTCTGAACATATGTGCGTAACAGTGCATGTATTTGTTAGTGTGTGTGTATCTGTCTCAGCGTGTGTGTGTGTGTGTGTGTGTGTGTGTGTATCAGTCTCGGTGTGGTGTGTGTGTGTGTGTCTTGTGTCTTTTTCAGTGTGTGTGTATCTGTGTGTGTGTGTGTTGTGTGTTTGCGTGTGTGTATCTGTCTCAGTGTGTGCGTGTGTGTGTGTCTGTGTGCGTGTGTGTCTGTGCGTGTGTGTGTGTGTGTGCTCGGTACTGGGCGCTCCACAGCTGTGAGGGATCTGAGTGTGAGGCCACGTTGGGCCTCTGTTAAGCCCAACAGCGTGAGCCTGTATCAATTACGCTGCAGCAGCGCTACACACCCAGCATGGGGTCCCACGACCGTCCCCACTCCCCCCCCGACCCCAAGCCTCCTCGCCCCCCCCCCACAGCCCCACCGGCCAGAGCGTCAGCTGGATAACCTTCAGTCAACATGCAGTAAATGGCCAGGAGAGAGACAGAGACAGAGCGAGAGGGAGAGGGAGAGCGAGAGGGAGAGCGAGAGTGAGAGAGACAGAGAGAGAGAGAGAGAGAGAGAGGGATATAGCAGGAAAGAAAGAGAAAGACAGACATAGATAGAGAGGTAGAAGGTAGGGCAAAAGTTTGTGCTTGTATCTATGTAGGGTGGCCAAGACGGCTGCGTCTGTGTTTGTGAAAGTAAATGTGTGTGTGTGTGTGCCTGTTTGCTAGTGAAAGTGAACAAAATGTCATGCCCTATGCCCTGGCACACCCCCCTACTCTGGTCGTAAAGCCCTTTTAGCTCAATGCGCTTTTGAACATAATATTATGTTCCTGGACTATAGGCTTTTGATATAGATGTATGGATGTGCTATAATCCGTCTAGGTCTATCTCTAGGTCCAGTTTCCAATTCAATACCTTTGTACCTGCAACTGTACTCAATACCCTCCCAAAGGCAGCCGGGGGCAATCTAGAGAGCTTCATTTGTGATTTCCAAGAAAGAAGATCGCAAGATCGCATTTAGAATAGATAGAATATAACTCATACTTTGCTCCGCTCTTGGTGAAAACGCTGCCAGATTGGGACTGACGTGCTTATGTGGAGTGGAATGTGTGTGTATAGGTGTATGTGTGTGTGTGTGTGTGTGTGTGTTGTTGGTGTGTGTGTGTGTGGGTTGTGTGTGTGTGTGGTGTGGTGTGTGTGTTGTGTGTGTGTGCGCGCGTCGATGATTGAAAGTAAATGGCAAGGAAGGAAGCACTTGCTATTGTAATTTCACACTTGTCAGCTCTTGTGAGGAAACTTCACCTTTGCATAAGAAGCACAGAATCAGAGTTTGGATGAAGATCTGTGATACTCATAGGATAGATCATATAGGAATTATTTTGTATGTTTCTCCTTCAATGTGTATTCATTTTCTCTTTGAAATACCACAAATGAACATATATTTATTTATGTATTAACTGTTTTTATAATAAAATATATATGGTTTCTATCTTCTATGTGAGCGTCTGAGTGTGCGAGTGTACGTTTCATACATTTATGAGTTTACTCACCCACGCACACACATGCTCGCATGCACA